>JAHPZR010049720.1:52500-57500 GCA_019787425.1 Platygyra sinensis | reverse complement strand
TCTTCCACTAAAAAATTTACAAAAAACTGAAACTTCTAAATTTGAATTATCTATGGCTGCTCGCATCCACATGTCAATCATTGCCTTTCATTGGGCCGTCTGCAGCTATGACGTATTCTGATGTAAAGATGTGTGGAATACTGAAGGTAAACTGAATTCATGTGTATTAAGATGGAAGGCGATTAAGGCAAAGACACTTAAACGTGTTTTTGTTATCACTATGGATAAAAAAAGAGGAGGAAGAGTTGTACGGAAGAACCTGGAATGAAGGAGGAATTAAAAAAAGAACTGATCACAAGTATTAATTAAGACATGTTTCTCGATCACACGACATCTGTCGCGGTCGTCAATATAGATATCAACCATCGGGAAGCATTGGAGACAACATATTGCATATGATATTCAACTCCTGATAGACTGAATTGTACCATTAATTTTTCTCCCTCAAAAAGTAAAGAAAATCAGTACCCTTTTGCAGCTTGATCTAAAATTCTTAAATGTTTCGCTTCATCACTGAGGTCAAAAAAAGACACGAAAAGGTTGTTGTCGTAAATGTTTTGAACACAGAATAATTTGATTGAACAATTTACATAAGAACGTCTCATATTAGAATTGGTAATGGTCCCTTAGGGATGCAGAACAAAAGAAACTCTTTGATAAATGCATTCTACGTGACTTAGAGCACTGTAATTTGTGACAAATGTCGAAAACTGCATGAAAACCTTTAACCATCATGAAGATAATATGCTAATTGTAGAAGATCAGTATCGTAAGCGAAAATGAACAACAAAAATAACAAGTTACGGACAAAGCCACGACAAATTAAAACTGAATCGAATGTACGCGAGTCTCGGATCTCGACAATAAATTGATACTTTAAAAGCTTCACGTATCACGATACATCATGAAAAATGTTGCTGCCACTAGCGTCCCCACAATACGCTGGAGAATTTGAAACGGTCAAGTCTACCATCCACATTAATCCGTCACGTAAACGGAGCTTTTGAAAACGCTCTTCAAACCAGAGGAAATTGAAAACGCCGACTTTTCTTTTTAGCGCCGTGGACGAAAAACATTTTGAAAACGGAGCTGTTCGAAATCGATGACGTCACGATAATAATTTGATTTCCCCAGCTGACCGAGTTTCCCTCAAACACAAAACCAAAATCACCGGTGTTTACGAGCGTTTTTAAATTTCGACGGCGTAGAGTGGCAGGAAAAAAACTGATGCATTTTCAGACGAAAACCTGATTTTTCTGTAGTTTGGAGAAAGCAGTGCTAAAATTCTGACCGAATATCTTCGGTACTGCACATGCAAAATGCTCCTATAACATCACGACGACAATAGCTGCATCATGACGAATTGTTAAAGACACAACAAATTTCAATTTCTTTTTCAGACTTTTTCCAGTACACAACCACAGGATTTGAAAAAGTCAGTCGGACGCTTCCAATTTGACTTCACATCCTTTTACTCGCGTAAATAATTACAACACTTCTTTTATAGTTTTAGCGCACTTATAAAAATAATATTTTTTTCATAAACCGTAACAAAGTTGTCGAAGGTTTCATCAATACGATGTTTTGTTCTGGGTTTGGAAGGTCATGTCCGTGATTATGCTTCCGTCCTTTATTTAAAAAATAATAATTCACGCAGCTGTGCCAAAAACTCCCCTTAAAAATGTTTTCCTTTCTTTAAAATGTTTCCCTTTCTTTAATGAGACGTCTGATCCACAGTTTAAAGCTTAATCTGAATTTCTAGGCATTTCAGCCTGAGAATGGGCCTGAGATCATGCTTAAATTGTGTATTACTCTCGTCCACAACAATGTCTCAAACACGAGAGATTGTTTCATCGTAATCTCAACCACGAGAAGAGAGTTCAAAATACGTCGCGCATGGGAATATTCTAGACTAAATTCAACTTTTTTTGAGACTGCCTCAATAGTTTTGACAACCCTCCTCAGTCGAAACTAAACAAGGAGAAGGTGGAATAATTATACATCCCTGTCACTGTCAATTTTCTTTGTTTCAACAGAATGAATTATTGATCAGTTTGATGCAAGCTCCCTAAAATAACAACAAACGAGTTGCCTCAAGTACAAGCGTTGGTAGATTGAGCAGCACTTTGCTTATCGCGGACACTGTAAATAAACAAAGAACTGATCGCAGATATAGTGTTGGTTTCACACTGAATTTGCAAATATAATACTGGTTCCAGACTGAATGTGAACAAAGTGTTATTCATACTGGAAAAGTATTCAAACAAGGGAAGTTTCTGAATGCGCTTCAATTAACGTGTTCCGAAATTCTTGATTTCCAAAACTTAGACGTTTGCTAGGCTAGACGCATCCCCGAACCACACTGATTTCCTTAAAAATTTACCGGCGTCAATTTATACTTTTGAGAAGAGACAAGCACTGAACGAGTTGTGGTTTGGTAGACCGGGACTTGATCTCGTTTTGTACGCATTTATTTCCAACGGATGTACGAGCGCGCCATTCATTAGGAAGGTAGAAGTGTCATCACTCAATACGCCCATTAATTGAATGTGTCTGAAATAAACAATGAGTCAAACGAAGACAACGGTGAAATTGAAAGTGGGAAAGCCCAGTTTCTAATTGATATATTTCATGTTTCACTAGGTGAACATTCTGTGGCGAGAGTCATAAATAATATAAAATATCTCGTTTCCTTCCTCTCTTAAATATTCGTCACGAAGTATCAGTTGCATTAATGGTATTCATTTGTTTACTGGCATTATCGTCAAAGGTGGGACTTTGGACGCCCTCTCGCAACTTCCAGCGCTTCTTTGAAAAGTCGCAAGAACGTGTCCACATTTTCCGGGTGCGAGTTGTGTCCCATGAATCCTACTCGCCATATCTGAAGAGTGAGAGAAAGCAGGTTAGCAGCTAAAGTACTCCCTCTGTAAGGAGTAGCTACATTTTGCCGGCATCATATGGGACATAATGCATTGGCCTAGAACCCGGAAAATTACCCGGTACAGGTTTGAAGTGGTACTTAAAGGCCTCAAAGGTATCTCTTACATTATTTTCGCGATGAAACTTCACAACTGTAAAGTAAAAGTATTGAATTCCCTCTGATGCCTATCCAGTTGCAAGGGGTAGAATTTTGATCAAAGATTACCCTAGGCGTTAATTTGAAGGAGGGCGTTTAATGCAATAGACCCTATGCAAAAATGGCTGCCTTTATATTATTCTTTTGTTTGTATTTAAAATAGCCTTACTAACCTCGTTTCTGAGACAAAAATTGTAAAGAATTTGTCATCCCGAACGAGGTTAGTGAGGCTATTTTGAATAAGAACAAAAGAATAATTTAAAGGCAGCCATTTTGCATAGGGTCTACAGAGGGGATTATTGAAAGGAGGCCTAAGACGCTTATTGACGTGCTTACCGGAAGGAAGGTGCTAAATCGAATCGGTAATTTTCATAGCTGAGAACTGGTCTCAGTACTCAGTACTCACTTAAGCGGCATGCGCACATCAGAGATGCAGAGTTCACTGGGAAAATCCCACAATAAAGCCCTGGGCTTATATACCTTCATAAGGGGTTTGGGTGAGCTTATAAACAGGGGACGGCGGGGGGGGGGGGGGGGGCTTATATCCGGGGGGCACAGAGACGGATCTAAAATATTGTTTTGGAAAGACGAGATGAAATGAATTAAAGCTAACATACCATTACATTTATAGCTATTACATTATTATCCTATTATTGTAGTACCTTATAACACCAAATTACCCTATTAGTCTACAACTTTAGATTAAAAAATTTTGTTTTTTTTACTGAAGAAACGCAAAAAGAACGCGCTTATACATCAAATAGGCTTATATCGGGGGAGGGGGAGCTTTATATCTGGAATATTTTTGTTAGCAAATAGAAGGGCTTACATTCGGGGGGCGGGGGGGGGGGGATTTTAACGTGGGATTTTAGGGTACTTCATACAATCTGCATCCGATCCATATCTCAGTCATACATCACCTTTCCAGCTGTTGGACCAAGACCTCCAACCATTTCAACCTTGTACCTAGTGAATAAAAACAAAGCCTTTTTACCAAAAGTTTAAGCAATCAAAATTACAAATTATCCATATGTTCACTTGCTCTAGAAAAACAAAATTACAATTTACACTTAACGGTACATGCATGTTAGCAGTTATTTTTGGTGCGACCGGCAGTAGTTCACAAGGAAGAACGAGAGCCGACTGAGCCAAGTGACTTATGGGATATTTCATGGTATACCACGAGAAACCATAAAATAACTAGTATAAATGTATTTTGTATTTCGCTTCGAAGACGCGTTACTAGGAATGTAAAATTGTCCAAAGCAATTTTCTTTTTGTGCACTAAGTGTCTCGCGTATGAGGATTCTTTTTAGTGCGAAGTCCGTAAGACGGAGGACTGTTGGGGTTAGAATATTGGGAAAGGAACTTCAGGCAAGCGAAATGCTAGTTCCTGATTCAAAGTGTGGCCCTCAGATGTCGATATTTTCGTCAGCTGGACACAATATGAGGACATACTCAAAAACCGTAACACAAATCTTTTCCATTGTTAACTCTTCCGTTATTAACTGTGTACGGGTAGGGGAGGGCGCATATATGAACTCCCTTGCAGGGTAGATAAGGCAATTGGCCCTTTTTAAATACTAAGAAATTGCGTCTGTCCCACTCCCGAGGGATTTCTTTGGTATCCCTCTTGTGTTTTTGTCCCCCGCATATTCTAAGGATAGGGGAAAGTTCTTTTTACCAGACCACTCAAGCAAACATAGCGTCGTGCGTCGCGATTCTCTTCTAGACGGTAAAATTCTGTACTTAAAACCAAAACACTCATTTAAAGTGCATTACCCTGCGAGACAGAGGTTCCTTGCTCTTTCTCCTCGGTGAGAGACGAGAGGAACCTCTGCTCACAACCGCACGATTTCCTATCGTGCATGCGCGAACTACATCAGCATCTGTCACGCGAAACGCCACTTCCTGTCCTTGAAAC
>JAHPZR010049720.1:37500-42500 GCA_019787425.1 Platygyra sinensis | reverse complement strand
AAGGGAGTTCATATATGCGCCCTCCCCTACCCGTACACAGTTAATAACGGAAGAGTTAACAATGGAAAAGATTTGTGTTACGGTTTTTGAGTATGTCCTCATATTGTGTCCAGCTGACGAAAATATCGACATCTGAGGGCCACACTTTGAATCAGGAACTAGCATTTCGCTTGCCTGAAGTTCCTTTCCCAATATTCTAACCCCAACAGTCCTCCGTCTTACGGACTTCGCACTAAAAAGAATCCTCATACGCGAGACACTTAGTGCACAAAAAGAAAATTGCTTTGGACAATTTTACATTCCTAGTAACGCGTCTTCGAAGCGAAATACAAAATACATTTATACTAGTTATTTTATGGTTTCTCGTGGTATACCATGAAATATCCCATAAGTCACTTGGCTCAGTCGGCTCTCGTTCTTCCTTGTGAACTACTGCCGGTCGCACCAAAAATAACTGCTAACATGCATGTACCGTTAAGTGTAAATTGTAATTTTGTTTTTCTAGAGCAAGTGAACATATGGATAATTTGTAATTTTGATTGCTTAAACTTTTGGTAAAAAGGCTTTGTTTTTATTCACTAGGTACAAGGTTGAAATGGTTGGAGGTCTTGGTCCAACAGCTGGAAAGGTGATGTATGACTGAGATATGGATCGGATGCAGATTGTATGAAGTACCCTAAAATCCCACGTTAAAATCCCCCCCCCCCCGCCCCCCGAATGTAAGCCCTTCTATTTGCTAACAAAAATATTCCAGATATAAAGCTCCCCCTCCCCCGATATAAGCCTATTTGATGTATAAGCGCGTTCTTTTTGCGTTTCTTCAGTAAAAAAAACAAAATTTTTTAATCTAAAGTTGTAGACTAATAGGGTAATTTGGTGTTATAAGGTACTACAATAATAGGATAATAATGTAATAGCTATAAATGTAATGGTATGTTAGCTTTAATTCATTTCATCTCGTCTTTCCAAAACAATATTTTAGATCCGTCTCTGTGCCCCCCGGATATAAGCCCCCCCCCCCCCCCCCGCCGTCCCCTGTTTATAAGCTCACCCAAACCCCTTATGAAGGTATATAAGCCCAGGGCTTTATTGTGGGATTTTCCCAGTGAACTCTGCATCTCTGATGTGCGCATGCCGCTTAAGTGAGTACTGAGTACTGAGACCAGTTCTCAGCTATGAAAATTACCGATTCGATTTAGCACCTTCCTTCCGGTAAGCACGTCAATAAGCGTCTTAGGCCTCCTTTCAATAATCCCCTCTGTAGACCCTATGCAAAATGGCTGCCTTTAAATTATTCTTTTGTTCTTATTCAAAATAGCCTCACTAACCTCGTTCGGGATGACAAATTCTTTACAATTTTTGTCTCAGAAACGAGGTTAGTAAGGCTATTTTAAATACAAACAAAAGAATAATATAAAGGCAGCCATTTTTGCATAGGGTCTATTGCATTAAACGCCCTCCTTCAAATTAACGCCTAGGGTAATCTTTGATCAAAATTCTACCCCTTGCAACTGGATAGGCATCAGAGGGAATTCAATACTTTTACTTTACAGTTGTGAAGTTTCATCGCGAAAATAATGTAAGAGATACCTTTGAGGCCTTTAAGTACCACTTCAAACCTGTACCGGGTAATTTTCCGGGTTCTAGGCCAATGCATTATGTCCCATATGATGCCGGCAAAATGTAGCTACTCCTTACAGAGGGAGTACTTTAGCTGCTAACCTGCTTTCTCTCACTCTTCAGATATGGCGAGTAGGATTCATGGGACACAACTCGCACCCGGAAAATGTGGACACGTTCTTGCGACTTTTCAAAGAAGCGCTGGAAGTTGCGAGAGGGCGTCCAAAGTCCCACCTTTGACGATAATGCCAGTAAACAAATGAATACCATTAATGCAACTGATACTTCGTGACGAATATTTAAGAGAGGAAGGAAACGAGATATTTTATATTATTTATGACTCTCGCCACAGAATGTTCACCTAGTGAAACATGAAATATATCAATTAGAAACTGGGCTTTCCCACTTTCAATTTCACCGTTGTCTTCGTTTGACTCATTGTTTATTTCAGACACATTCAATTAATGGGCGTATTGAGTGATGACACTTCTACCTTCCTAATGAATGGCGCGCTCGTACATCCGTTGGAAATAAATGCGTACAAAACGAGATCAAGTCCCGGTCTACCAAACCACAACTCGTTCAGTGCTTGTCTCTTCTCAAAAGTATAAATTGACGCCGGTAAATTTTTAAGGAAATCAGTGTGGTTCGGGGATGCGTCTAGCCTAGCAAACGTCTAAGTTTTGGAAATCAAGAATTTCGGAACACGTTAATTGAAGCGCATTCAGAAACTTCCCTTGTTTGAATACTTTTCCAGTATGAATAACACTTTGTTCACATTCAGTCTGGAACCAGTATTATATTTGCAAATTCAGTGTGAAACCAACACTATATCTGCGATCAGTTCTTTGTTTATTTACAGTGTCCGCGATAAGCAAAGTGCTGCTCAATCTACCAACGCTTGTACTTGAGGCAACTCGTTTGTTGTTATTTTAGGGAGCTTGCATCAAACTGATCAATAATTCATTCTGTTGAAACAAAGAAAATTGACAGTGACAGGGATGTATAATTATTCCACCTTCTCCTTGTTTAGTTTCGACTGAGGAGGGTTGTCAAAACTATTGAGGCAGTCTCAAAAAAAGTTGAATTTAGTCTAGAATATTCCCATGCGCGACGTATTTTGAACTCTCTTCTCGTGGTTGAGATTACGATGAAACAATCTCTCGTGTTTGAGACATTGTTGTGGACGAGAGTAATACACAATTTAAGCATGATCTCAGGCCCATTCTCAGGCTGAAATGCCTAGAAATTCAGATTAAGCTTTAAACTGTGGATCAGACGTCTCATTAAAGAAAGGGAAACATTTTAAAGAAAGGAAAACATTTTTAAGGGGAGTTTTTGGCACAGCTGCGTGAATTATTATTTTTTAAATAAAGGACGGAAGCATAATCACGGACATGACCTTCCAAACCCAGAACAAAACATCGTATTGATGAAACCTTCGACAACTTTGTTACGGTTTATGAAAAAAATATTATTTTTATAAGTGCGCTAAAACTATAAAAGAAGTGTTGTAATTATTTACGCGAGTAAAAGGATGTGAAGTCAAATTGGAAGCGTCCGACTGACTTTTTCAAATCCTGTGGTTGTGTACTGGAAAAAATCTGAAAAAGAAATTGAAATTTGTTGTGTCTTTAACAATTCGTCATGATGCAGCTATTGTCGTCGTGATGTTATAGGAGCATTTTGCATGTGCAGTACCGAAGATATTCGGTCAGAATTTTAGCACTGCTTTCTCCAAACTACAGAAAAATCAGGTTTTCGTCTGAAAATGCATCAGTTTTTTTCCTGCCACTCTACGCCGTCGAAATTTAAAAACGCTCGTAAACACCGGTGATTTTGGTTTTGTGTTTGAGGGAAACTCGGTCAGCTGGGGAAATCAAATTATTATCGTGACGTCATCGATTTCGAACAGCTCCGTTTTCAAAATGTTTTTCGTCCACGGCGCTAAAAAGAAAAGTCGGCGTTTTCAATTTCCTCTGGTTTGAAGAGCGTTTTCAAAAGCTCCGTTTACGTGACGGATTAATGTGGATGGTAGACTTGACCGTTTCAAATTCTCCAGCGTATTGTGGGGACGCTAGTGGCAGCAACATTTTTCATGATGTATCGTGATACGTGAAGCTTTTAAAGTATCAATTTATTGTCGAGATCCGAGACTCGCGTACATTCGATTCAGTTTTAATTTGTCGTGGCTTTGTCCGTAACTTGTTATTTTTGTTGTTCATTTTCGCTTACGATACTGATCTTCTACAATTAGCATATTATCTTCATGATGGTTAAAGGTTTTCATGCAGTTTTCGACATTTGTCACAAATTACAGTGCTCTAAGTCACGTAGAATGCATTTATCAAAGAGTTTCTTTTGTTCTGCATCCCTAAGGGACCATTACCAATTCTAATATGAGACGTTCTTATGTAAATTGTTCAATCAAATTATTCTGTGTTCAAAACATTTACGACAACAACCTTTTCGTGTCTTTTTTTGACCTCAGTGATGAAGCGAAACATTTAAGAATTTTAGATCAAGCTGCAAAAGGGTACTGATTTTCTTTACTTTTTGAGGGAGAAAAATTAATGGTACAATTCAGTCTATCAGGAGTTGAATATCATATGCAATATGTTGTCTCCAATGCTTCCCGATGGTTGATATCTATATTGACGACCGCGACAGATGTCGTGTGATCGAGAAACATGTCTTAATTAATACTTGTGATCAGTTCTTTTTTTAATTCCTCCTTCATTCCAGGTTCTTCCGTACAACTCTTCCTCCTCTTTTTTTATCCATAGTGATAACAAAAACACGTTTAAGTGTCTTTGCCTTAATCGCCTTCCATCTTAATACACATGAATTCAGTTTACCTTCAGTATTCCACACATCTTTACATCAGAATACGTCATAGCTGCAGACGGCCCAATGAAAGGCAATGATTGACATGTGGATGCGAGCAGCCATAGATAATTCAAATTTAGAAGTTTCAGTTTTTTGTAAATTTTTTAGTGGAAGAAGCAAACAGCGTTATCGCGGTTTTTTTGTATCCGGCATCTTGAGTCGTGGCGTTTGGCAGAAGTCTAAACATGTAGTATTTGCAAGTCTTCGTTTCTCAACACAGCGACGAACACAGATTGTTTTCAAAATAAAGATGTTTTTCATTCCATGTTCACATCAGAAATCTATCCTTGAGCGTTTGCTGTATCACCATTGCCTTGCGCATCTTGTGCAAGCTGATCCCACCCTGGAAGATCTCCTTTTCAAGCTCTTCACAGATGCTTCCTCTTCGCGGCGTCTCGGAGTACGACTCGAGACAAATCTCTTCGGGCAAGGTATCCAATTCTACGCCCTCTTGAAACTTAGAAGAGCTTTCACAATAATGCGAACCTCCC
>JAHPZR010049720.1:12500-22500 GCA_019787425.1 Platygyra sinensis | reverse complement strand
GTTTATCGCCACTTTTTCTCTTTGAAAGTGTTCAAAGGGTGTCTACCTCACTTTCATTCAACGCAATTCTCACTATGACATGATGGCTACAAGTGTTTCACTTTTCAGTTGTCATATTTTGACGAAAAAACAGAAATTGCATCGTTCTTTGGCAAAAATCTCTCTATGTCTGACCTTAATACAATACTTTACCATTACAGATGACCTCATAATGACGTCACAGCAACATGTATATATTATTTTGATAACGGCATTGCACTGAGCACATCAAATTTTATATCAACCGATGGTTTTAGTGCTTTTACACTTTTACTGGGCGACTTTCCAACGGTTTCTCATTGGTAAACCTTTTGCATCGAAAAGTTAATTACTTTATTCTATTTTTAACGCTTCACCATTGATAAAAAATTGAGAAGTCATGACATGAAGTACAAAAGCGTGATAAAACAAGTGATCTTACGTAATTTTGTCCGCTCAACACAATGCTGTTAACGGAATGCTTCTAACACGCAAGTATGATGTAAAAATGGTGCCATTACTCACGGTCAGCTGTCGCTAAACCAATAAAAACGTGCCTTCTGAGCCCAAAAGTTAGTTTTATAACATAGTGTCTCATTTTAATTCCTATTCTACAAAGTTTTTGTTTCTTTTTTCCAGTTCAGCTTGGAAAAACGATTACATAATGCAGATAAATGCAGTTTTTTCACTGGTAACCACGATTAACCACGATTAACCACGGGTAACCAAATGATGGTTAAAAGGATACTATTAATATTGATTTAGTCAGTTCATGGTTACCCGTGGTTGACCGTGGTTTATCGTTGATTTTTCTGCACAGCGGTTGTTTGAATTACTCCAAGATAGCCTACTTTGGGAGTACCACCGGAAGTTTGTAATTCAACAATTACTCTCTTATTTCATATCTTTTTCGGGGAGAAATAGGGTGGAGATGACCAACACCCTAAATTGGCGATGTCACGCACGAATGTCACGCAAGATTACACTTCCAAAAAAAGCGATAATTTCCTTAAATTTTTGTACTGATGAGTAAGCTTGCCATAATTTTTCCATACGAAGAACCCAAATCCTGGAATAAAGTGACGGCAGGCATTTCAATTAAGTAGTACACCGGCTATTGTACCAGAAACGAATTTACTGTTTCAGACAATGAGCGACAAAACTGTTGATACACTTGGCACTAAAATTCGATTTTTCTGCGTCTTGGAAACATTCCCCCCCTTTCCCCCACAACAATGTTGATTTTTCTATTTCTTCGATTGCACAGACCACAACGCCTACACAACATTGAATTGGGGGGCCGGGGGTATGAGAGATTTAACGCTAGATGCAAATAAAATAGAACAAATGCTTAAGAATCGAAAATCGTCTTTTCCTAAAAGTGTCTCAACTACTTTTGTCGCCCATTGTAGCTATGATGAGTGAACTCTTAAATAAAGGACAGATTAGAGATTTAGCCAATGCTTATCAATTAGGTAAAGACTTGTTATTTAAAATTACACATAAACAAGTAGGTAATGGTATTGGTAGTATAATAGCTAGTATTGGAATTCCTATGATTTTGGATGCTATTAGAGGGAAAGGTGTTGGTGCGAAAGCAGGTGCAGGTGGACCTCGAATGGGTAGTTCGAGAGGAGGTGCAGCACCAAGAAATGGAATGCCGATGGCACCACCTCCTTATATTGGCAGTTGGGGCAGTGGCAGAGGTAAAAAAAAAGACCAAAAAAAAGAGGTCAAGGTCTACTACTAGGAAAAAACAGCCCATTCAGTGGTATCCCAATAGTAGGGGACATCTTATAAAGAGACCAATGTTTAAAAAGACAGTACCGATGAGTAATTTCGATCTTTTTGAATGGCGTAAATACTTAAAGATACCTATTAAAAATGTATTAGACAGAGACGAAACAGTATCTCATAATCATAAATTAGGTCTTTTCATTTACAATTTAGAGCCTTCTTACATGAGTGGAAGCCATTGGGTTGCCACTTATGTCAAAAACAGTGTCATCAATTATTTTGATAGTTTTGGTATGCCTCCTTTCCAAGAGATAGTCAATCACGCAAAAGAGAAAAACTTAACTCTATTGCATCAAAACGGACAAATACAAAATCTTTATACAAGTACCTGTGGGAATTTCTGTCTCTATTTTCTTAATGAAATGACAAAAGGCAAAGGCCCCTCTCAAGATGTTTATTTCCATTTACTACAAGGATTTGGTTCTGATACAATGAAAAACGAGTTGTTTATTGAGAAATATTTTGGGACGGGGGCATAAAGCCCCCTCTTTTAAAAAATTAGAATAAATGCCGATGCATTTACTGGAGATTACCTACTCCCTTGCCTGAGGCCGGTCGCGCCGCTTGAGCGACTATTCGCCTCATTTGGTTTAATTTGAGTTTACATTGATCTCTATTGTATTTGGCAACTTTTCTTTCATTAGAACAACACATTAAGATTAATTTACGATAAAGAATTTTATAGTGTTTGTACATTGCTTCTAAGCGTGCAATTTCATTTGAAAAGTCAATTTCAGTATGATGCATTATATTTATTATTGAATTTTTTTTAAAAAAATATGAATATAGATGAAAAGTTATTGCGTCAAGCAGAGAAAACAAACTGAATGCGTTCCAGGATCTGAACAATATGTAAAGACCAAAAATGGTAGAAATGCTATGAAATGTAAATGCGCAGAATGTGGTATTACCAAGTTTCGTTTTGTTAAAGATACAGCAGGTAAAGGACTCCTATTAGGTAAAAAGAGCCCATTTAGAGGTTTGCCAATTATTGGTGATATTTAGTAAATAAACCCCTTCAGGCGGCTGGTATGTCGGCTGATAATGTCCGCGGCTGAGAGATTGTCCGAAAAATGAACATTTGGCCGAGAAGCGAAGCTTCGAGGGCAAATGTGAAATTTTGAGGACAATCTCTCAGCCAAGGACATTATCAGCCGACATACCAGCAAGCCAGAAAGGGGTTTATTTATTTTATAACCCTCCCATTAATTTTCAGTTCGCAATAAACCGCTCGTAAACTGATGATAAAAAAGCCATTGGTGATCTGATGGCGAATGCGGTGATTGACGTGAGGGAGCAAAGTAAATTTGATTGGTTTAACTAACTTTATTTCCACTGTGATTGGACCAAATTTGACAAGCTGTCAACTGAATTTAATTCTCGTAACGCCCCTTGGATCAAAAACTCGAAAACTTAGCGCTTTTGGTTCATATATTCCGACGTACTGTTCATAAACTTGACTAGAAAGAAATGTATTTCAGTCTCAGAATTTACATCTGTGAAACACGGAATGTGTAAAATCTGTAGCACTTGAAGGTGGACTGATTTTTCATCGCTCTCTCGCTCGAAATGAAGTACTTCAGCCGGTTGTTGTTGTTTTGAGCTAAAGGTCACTGGGGTTTCATCTCGCGTTGGTTTTCACGGCCTCTCTTTCCGAAGTAGAGAATGGTGTTAAACCATGCCGAATTTGCAAAACTTTCTGGAGCATTCAGACCAAGCTGCGACTGTATGGTTTTCCTTCCACTGAATTTTCTGGTTTCTGCGTAAAAAAGGTTTCAACATGGTTCAAGTGCAACTGGAATTTTTGTCTCCTTCCTCCACGCTAAAGTCGGACGCGAACGGTTGGTTTATTTTATAGTCAGTTATCACATTGTATTAAATCTTTATTTTGTAAAATGAATCGGTTTAAATTTACGTAGGACTAAATATTAAAAGTCTACTCGTGACTTTCTCCACCTTCAAAGACATTCTCACCTGAATTAAGGCATGGGTCTCACTTATGTGTGATGTTTTGGACATTTTTTCTAAATTTAGTCTTTTTCTTAAAATATTGTCTTCCAATTATTTGTTTTTATGCAAAATGATTTTTTTCTGACAATTTACTCGACTTAAGTGGTCACGTGATTGACCACGCCCTAAATTGAAAGAAATAAGATCACTTAAGTTACAAGAGGTAAACGTACTAGAAAACTCTCGTTTTTTCGTCCAAGATCTTTGTCTTACCTGGTTATATGTCGTTCTAAACGGGGATTTTGAAAATGTTATATTCTTTTGTCATTATTTCCAATTTTTGCCTAGTCCCAGTCCCTCTCCAATGGATATACGTTGTAATTCAAAACAAAAGAAATAAATCTTTCAAACCCCGTTTAATTCTCTAAACTTGGTGGTAATATCCATTAGCATAAAACAAAATTAGTCAAGGATTACAACTGCAAACTATTGTAAATTTGGATTCAAATTTATATAAAAAACTGGGCGTGGCAGGTCACGTGACCAAAAGGCAAAGTTTTTGAAAACAAAAATAAAAAAAGCTTGTTTCAAATACTTCACCCTATACAAGTTTATAAGCGATAGCTTAAATGTATTTTAAATTAGACCACCCCCTCCAAAATATAGCGAGACCCTTTCCTTAATTCACTTGAGTTGACAGCGTATTTTGGTGACTTTATTGTACTTTCCGGAACAGCACTTGCCATCAGCTTTTTAATGTAATCATCGCTAGACTCAGTAACACCAGTTTGGTTTCCTTCCATATTAAATAAGAGAAAAGAAAAGTTGAAATTCTTGGGCTGACTGTTTTTCCTCGACGGAAACAATCAGAGGACAAATATCGACGCGGGCGGGGGTTATTGCGTGATACCTGTCCGGCAATTTAGATCACGTGACGTAAAGTAGCCAATAAAATCAATCAAAAATTAATGGGTGGGTTATAATTTATAATATCCTCTTTTATATATGTTGACATATTGCGTTAAACAGAGAAAAAGACTCAATGTGTTCCAGGATCTGAACAATATGTAATGACTAAAAATGGTAGACCAGCAATGAAATGCAAATGCTCTGAATGTGGTATTACTAAGTTTAAATTTTTATCCAAAAAAGGAATAAATGAAATGCTGAGGCTACGCCAAGGTAAAGGTTTTGATGAACTTATTGTTAAAGGACTAGCAGCAGGTGCAAAAGGACTATTTAACTTGGGTAAAAAAGGTGCTAGTGAAGCAATAAAATCAGATTTTACAAGAAATAAGATAAAATCTATTGGTAGACAATATTTAGATAAATTAGTTGACTCAACTACAGATAGTTTATCTAAAAAGATAGCTGGTAAAGGAGTAGGCAAGGGAGTAGATGTTCACAAAGCTATTGGTAAACTACCAAAACCAAAAAGTGGATGGACTTTACCGGGACATAAGTACACAGGACCTTACAATGATTTAGATAAGCAAGTGAAATATGATAAAGGAACAGGTGAAATTTTAGAAATCTATGATAAACCCACAGGAAGGACAGATGCCATAGCTATGCAACATGATGTCGATTACAGTGTCTGCGGAGATGATAAAAAGTGTAAACACATTGCAGATAAAAAAAATGGTCAAGGCTCTTGATGCTGTGCCTTGGAAAGAGAGGCAAATTGGCTTGCTCGTAATATGATTGCTGGTAAAAGAAAGTTAGGTCTAGAAACAGTTAGCAGAAGCGGTGCTAAAAAAAACGCCCAAAGTTTAACCCAAACTTGGCAAGAGGAACTAGCAGATGAGTTACACAAGCCTATTAAACGTAATTTTCCTAAGAGAAGAGTAATTGTTCATAACGTAGATGACATTTGGTGTTCAGACTTAGTTGATATGCAAAAATTGAGTAAATGGAATAGAGGTTATAAATATCTTTTGATGGTCTTAGACCTTTTCAGTAAATATGGTTGGATAGTGCCTTTAAAGACAAAAGTCTCTAAAGCTTTCGAAAGCATATTTTAAAAAAATAAACCCAAAAAGTTATGGGTTGACAAAGGAAAAGAATATTATAACAAAAATGTTCCAGATCTATTAGCTAAAAATAATATCGAAATCTATTCCACTGAAAATGAAGAAAAGTCATCTGTCTGTGAGAGATGGAACAGAACTATTAAAGAAAAAATGTGCAAGAGATTTACTATGCAAAACAACACTGTCTACATCGACATTTTACCAAAAATACTCGTTTCTTACAATAACAGCAAAAATAAATCAATAGGTATGACACCAAATGAAGCCAGAAAACCTGAAAACTATGGAAAAGTATATTTAAAAATGGTGGGAGGAGACCCTATCCAATCCTCACCCGCAGGCTCCCAGTCCCTTTTTAAAGTAGGTGATAATGTTAGAATAAGCAAATACAAAAGAAAGACTTTTGATAAAGGATATACACCTAATTGGACTGAAGAAGTATTTGTTATAGATGAAATTAGACCGACTAGTCCGATTACTTACAAGATAAAGGACCTCTATGGTGAAGAAATTAAAGGCACTTTTTACAGAGAAGAGATACAAAAGACAGACCAAACTATTTTTAGAATCGAAAAAGTCATTCGAAAGACTAAAGACAAAGCTTTAGTCAAATGGAAAGGATACCCTGACCAATTCAATAGTTGGGGTGATGGGCTCCTGTTGGGTTTCATTAAAAGAATTGAAAAATTTATGACTTAAAAAATTAATAGACAATATTAATATAGATGGAATTTGATATGCAGTCACCTGAGATGCAAAAACTGAAGAAAGAAAATTATCAAGCTTATAGAAAAAAATATCTTAATCATAAGATGAAAAACACTGAATGGTACTGTGATGTTTGTAAGAATAGAAAAGACTATACTATAAGAGGAAAATGGTCTCATTTAAAAACCAAAAAGCATGAGCGCAATTACTATCAACTTTAACCATTAATTAAATTATAAAAATCAAGATTTTTATAATTTAAAAAAAATCGATATACAATATATAGTAATGAAAAAATCAATCAATCAATTATTTAAGAATGAAAATAATCTATTAGATACTCCTGTTCCTAATAAAAAAGTAAAGATTCTTCCAAGAGGATCAAAATCAAAATCAAAAATAATTAAATTATTACCTGATCCATTAAAACCAAGTAAGTATACCCCTCCAAAACCAGTGCCAAAACCGAGAACAGAAATATCAAGTCCAATTCCTGTACCAAGATCAAATCCAAGACCTGTATCAGAAAAAGTTAAAAAACTAATTGATGAAATAACTCCTTATTATAAACCTGAAGCTATACGTGAGTTCCAAAAAATTTTAAGCGACAAAAAATCTCGAAAAGAACTAGTAAAAGAAAAGAGTATAGCTTTAAGAAGACATGTCAAATCATTTGAGGTAGATATCATAGAGAAAAAAGATCCATTAATGCAATTATACTTTACTACAGATGATGTAGCTAGAGAATTAGAGAGCCTTCTTAATGGAGACCAATGGAGAGGATTTAAAGCTCAAGTCACTCTAAAAATTACTTTTAAAAAGAAAATAATAATAGAAGGAGAGGCATTTTTTGAATTTAAAGATGCTTATTTTAACAGCAGTACTTTTACTATTACTAATAGTGATGAGATCATTGAAGCTTTAGATCGTGCTACCCAATTCATTTTAAATAAAATAGCTGTTTGGATATCAGAAGGTTCTGGTTGGACTGTTGATCAGATTTTACATCACTACATTAATATTACAAAGTATCTACCTTTAAGAGGTAATTCATACATTCCTTTACCAAAAGAGTTAAAAAATTCAAAGAAAGGTTTAATTAATCTCCAAAATGAAGATGATAAGGGTTTCTTATGGTGTCATGTCAGACATCTAAATCCTCAAAATAAAGATCCCCAAAGAATCAAACTTACAGAGTAAATTAGATTACTGTGGTATAAC
Organism: Platygyra sinensis; assembly: GCA_019787425.1. Lineage (NCBI taxonomy): Eukaryota > Metazoa > Cnidaria > Anthozoa > Scleractinia > Merulinidae > Platygyra > Platygyra sinensis. Next base: position 14,773 of record JAHPZR010049720.1, on the reverse strand, counting down.
TTTTCCTGTCACTATTAAACAAATAGATAGAATAGAAAGACAAAATAATATCAATATCAATGTATTTGGTTACAACGGATCGGTCTTTCCAATTAGAATATCTCGAGAAGATTATGATGATCATATGGAGTTATTATATATTGAAGATATCGCGAAACAGCATTATGTATATATCAAAGATTTCAATCGTTTAATGTTTTCATTTACAAAACATGAGCATAAAAAACATTTTTGTATGTATTGTTTACAATGCTTTTATTCTGATACTAACTTAAAAAACCACAAAGAAAACTGTATCGTTATTAATGGCGTACAATCTATCCAATTACCAAAAGTCATTATTGATAAAGATGGAAAAGAACACATACCAAAAGTTCATTTTAAAAATTATCATAAACAATTACCAGTTCCTTTTGTTATTTTCGCAGATTTTGAATCTCTAACTGAAAAGATAAGTACTTGCCAACCTTCAGATGGGAAATCATACACAGAAAAATATCAGAGATACACTGCTTGCAGTTTTGGTTATAAAGTTGTTTGTCATTACGATAAGAAGTATTCCAAAGATACAGTAATTTACAGAGGAACAAATGCAGCATCTAAATTTTTAGATTGCATGCCGTTAGAAGTAGAAGATTGTCAGAAAGTAATGAGAGAAGATTTTAACAAACCATTACAGTTGACAGAGTCCGAAGAAGAAGAGTTTCAAAAAGCTACTCATTGTCATATTTGTCAGAGAAAATATAAAGAGGATGATAGCTCAGTCAGAGATCATTGTCATATTACTGGAAAATATCGTGGTTCTGCTCATGCGAGTTGCAATTTAACATTACAAATATCAGCAGAAAAAATCAAAATACCTGTTATCTTTCACAATCTGAAAGGTTATGACAGCCATTTAATAATGCAAGAAATTGGACAAGTAATTACACGTGAAAATGCAAAAATAGACAGAAAAAACGAAAAAATAACTGAAAGAAAAAATAAAGATAGTGAAAGAGGGCGACATAATGACGAGAAATTTATTCCATATTTAGGAATTGGCGTCATTCCATGTAATACAGAAAAATATATGTCTTTTAGTCTTGGTAAACACCTTCAGTTTTTAGATAGTTTTCAGTTTATGAGTTGTAGTCTCGATACATTAGCCTCTAATCTTCCAAAAGATGGATTTCTTTACACTGAGAAGGATTTCGGAGAAAAAGCTAGTCTCTTGAAAGAGAAATGTGTTTATCCTTATGATTACGTGGATAGCTTCCAAAAAATTAATAATACTCAATTACTGAGTAAAGAAGATTTTTACAGTCAATTAACTGATAATAATATCAGTGACGATGATTATAGTCACGCTCAAAAAGTTTGGAATACATTCAACATGGAAAATAAGGGTGAATATTATGATTTGTATTTAAAAACTGATATCAATTTGTTAGCAGATGTTTTTGAAAATTTTAGAGGAACTTGTCTCTCTTATTATGGACTAGACCCTTGTCATTATATAACTAGTCCAGGATTAGCTTGGGATGCAATGCTTAAAATGACTAGGGTCAATTTAGATTTAATTACTGATATTGACCAGCAGCTTTTTATTGAAAAAGGTATGAGAGGTGGTATCTCTTATATTGCTCACCAACATGCTAAAGCTAATAATAAGTACATGAAAGATTATGATCCTCAAAAAGAGTCTAGTTATATTATGTATTTAGATGCTAATAATCTTTATGGTTGGGCTATATCAAAGCCATTACCCTATGGCGATTTTAAATGGATCGATAATTTTGATTCTACTTTACCGAAAGAAGATGGTATTGAAAGAATTTATGAAGTTGATTTAGAGTATCCTAAAGAGTTACACGATTTACACAATGACTACCCTTGTGCAGCAGAAAAGATAAACGTTACTAATGAGATGCTTTCTGATTATTGTAAAGAAATCAAAGAAAAATTTAAAATAAATAATGGTAAAGTCCGCAAGTTAATACCTACACTATCTACGAAAGAAAAATATGTACTTCATGAAGCAAATTTAGAGCTATACTTAAGTCTTGGTTTAAAATTAAAGAAAGTGCATCGAGTTTTACAATTTTGCGAAAGACCATGGTTAAAGCAATATATTGATTTCAATACATGTAAGAGAAAAGACGCTAAAAATAGTTTCCAGAAAGACTTCTTTAAATTGATGAATAATAGTGTCTTCGGTAAGACCATGGAGAATCTCCGAAAACGCTGCAACGTAAAATTAATAACTGATGAAAAACAGTTACTAAAATTAA
>JAHPZR010049720.1:0-5000 GCA_019787425.1 Platygyra sinensis | reverse complement strand
TACCCCAAAATACCCGAAATTCATCCAAATATACCCAAAATTAATGGAAGCATTGTATTGGCTCATTTCTATTGCAAGGTATGTTTTTAAGTCTCCAAGTATTTGCTTTTGAGCGACAAAATATGACGTTTGCTGTAAATGAGTTGCTAACTTGCATTCTAAATTGTGACGCCGGGCCCGGCTATGATTAGAACTGTTTGCAAGTACAGTAGATAGATTCTTGTCACGGGTATCATATTTGCCTTCGTACGTTTTTCTACGGAGACGCCGTAGCTTTGCTTCGAGAAAGGTATGCACTTGTCTAGAGAAATTCTTATGTTTCTTGTAGCTATCTGATCGAGCTTATGTTTCTGGAGCTCGATGTATAGGTTTAGTCCTTCTTTGATTATTCTGGTACCACAGGATTCAAATATAGCTCTTTACGTGCAAGTCTGTGGACTGTGTTGCATGTTGTATATGCCATTGTTCGGCTTAGTTCAGGCAAGATCATGGTTTCGATCCTCCATGTGGATCTCATCAATTTCCGGTATTTCTAAACTACTCTGTACGTCTGAAGTTGCTAGCGCAACTCGTACATAAGACATTCTGCGGCTTGGCATAGTCTTCTCGTGGTGTGTTTATAACCCTTGTTGCGGATCGAAAATCCCGGCTTTTATTGGCTATAACAGCTAGCCAATGGCGTAATGTACTTTTCGATCCTTACTTTTTTGAAGCTCGACCTCGTTACTTTGTGTTTCTTTGACAGCATTTTTCTAGATTTCTGATGCACTCGATGGCTGATCTACAGTATGGAGAGTCTATGGAGCTGACTTGATATAAACGCACATGTTCGTTTTGCAAACCCGTTCTTAAAATGGAATTGATGCTATATGTTGAGTGCGTAACTTTTGCTTTATGCTCCTTGAAGTTGGTTGAGTGCTGGTATGTCTCGCACGATCTAGAACGGGGCTCTGTCAAAACAATTATGGCAATGATGGTAAATAAAATAGACAGGCCAAACACGACTCCTACGGTTCGTGGCATTTCAACATTTGCCGTTTATTATTCGGTCTTTCGACCTTTTTGTCGCTTCACTCTTGTTTATGAAGGGCATTTCGTATTGTGTTATAAGGAGAAAAACTAGAGCCGAACAATTCAAAGAAAGTGATATACCGAATACCCGTATTTAAGCTGCAATATACCGGATACCCGATTTAAAAAGCCCCTGTATACCGTATACCCAAAAACCATGACCGACCCTGATTGTTATTCAAAATTTAGGCTCCATTCATGCAAAGGGTCTATACAGTTAATAAACATTCAAAAAATTCGCATAAATTTAATTTTTCTACCAAATCGTTCACTTTTTCGGCTTGATATCTGCTCTACGCTAGATGCTGCTCAAATGTTACTCAAGAAGGCAAAAGTTGCTCGAGATCGCTATAACTGCGAAAAGTCGTAAAACGTTACTCAAAAGTTGCCAAGCATAATCGGGACAGGCCTATCTGTCAATAATTTGTAAGCCCCTCCTTCCCCTCAGGCTTTTGTCGGGCAGTAGTCATACTTTTTTTGAAAAAAAATGTTGCAAATCCCCTACACTTGGGCTAGAATATCTGTGCAAATCCGCACAGTGGAGTTAATGCCGAGAATGCTTCGCACATTTTTACCAGAAAGAACTTGATTGAACAGGCGAAGATCACAGATTTTCTAAATCCTGTAGGTTATTTAGCATGATAAACTCTTTTCCTTCAAATGGGACCTACAAAAGCTTCTTTTTCGCTTTTGAAGAACAATTTATTACGACATCGTATGCTGTTCCTTCATCATTAGATTAGAGCGGGATATCTCAAGGAGGTGTTATGTAATTTGTCAAATGACCCATTTCAGAGTTTCCTTCTGCCTCTGTGTCAACTCGAGTCTGCGTGCGAGACCATTCATATGAAAGGTTTTGCACGTTTCATAACTAACGCACAAGGTAACTTGGAAATGGCTTGTTATTCTGTCACTTTGATTGGTTCTTACTTATGATGCTCACTAAAATGCTCGAAAAAATGCTAGCATAATGTACAAAAAGCCTACTTCGGTGTCACACTTGTGTACCAATTTTTGGCTCTTACCACGTTAAATTGCCCATGGAATAAAAAATAATTGCTGCTTATTTGAAAGGCTTTTCAAAGTATAGAAGAATGACGTTTTCTTCTGGGATATCGTTTTTCGTTTTAGAGATATTTACGTTTTTGTATTATGCAAATGAGGAAAGTGATGACGTCATGTGTGGTGCCACTAAATCAGTACAACACTCAATCAAGAATATCTCCAGAAATCTTGGAGCAGTGTTCTTCAAACTTGGCACCAGAAATCTACATCACAAAAGAAACAGAATGACACTTACTATGTTGTTGCCATGGTAACAATCTTAGCTCCAGTCTCTTTCTGTGAAAAACCATAAAGTCGGACAGAGGGTCTAGATTGGCATGGAACACACATGGTTGCCATATTGTCTTAACTCTCCCCATTAGTTTGTTGCGAGTGGATGATCCTTGTTTAAGATAAAATCTGGGAATTTTAATTTTAATTAAAACAGGACCAGTGGCATAACTGTTGTCGTGGCAACGGCATAATAGGTGTCATTTTGTTTCTTGTGTGATGTACATTTCTGGTGCCAAGTTTGAAGAACATTGCTCCAATGTTCTAGAGATATTCTTGATTGAGTGTTGTACTGCTTTAGTGGAACCACCTATGACGTCATCACTTTCCTCATTTGCATAATACAAAAACGTTAATACCTCTAAAAATAAAAAAAAGATATTCCAAAAAGGAAAACGCCATTCTTCTTTACTTTGAAAATCCTTTCAAATAAGCAGCAATTATTTTTTACTTCATAGGCACTTTTACGCTATCAGTTCATTGTCCCATTCTATCAAATCCACTTCCTTATGGTGGATGCGCTTTTTCAGCAGCTGTGCCGGAATTATGGAACTCTCAATTCCAAATATATCCAAAAGAGGCAGACAAAACAGTAGAAAACATTTAGAAAACTTAGGCTTAGGACATTTTTGTTGTCCAAAACAGTACTGTTACCGGGAAGATAAATTATTCATTTCTTGTGTCTTATATATCCTGCTATAAGATCCATTGGACCACACCCCCGTAGATACCTTCCAGGTTTTTTTTCCACACTTTTTTTTAAGGCACTGATCTGTTGTTAGGCGCATTGAGATTAGAGAAATGCCATCCTATAAGCACCTATTATTTATTAGTATTATTATTTATTATTGATTATTATTATTATTATTATTATTATTATTATTATTATTATTATTATTATTATTATTATAATGCAGTAAAACTATCTGTATGCACAGTGTTATAAAGCGACACAGGGCGCTAAGCGTAACCTGTGCGCACAAGCGAAACTTAATAGAAATAAGTAAGTAAAAAAAAAAAAAAAAAAAAAAAGACATATCTACAGATCTAAAAAACTATAATCTAAGCATAAAAATAATAATAATAAGAATAAAATAAAATATATATATATCTACGAATCTAAAAACTATAATCTAGGCATACAAATGTCTCTAATGTCTCTCGTTCTTCGTGGCTGACAGTCAGACTTTGATCTTAGGTCTTCATATCATAACCTTGAAAGTTCTCGCTATATTTAGGGATGACGACAAAACTGCCTTTTGCATGGCCTCTAGAACTTGATTCGCCTTACGTCCTACCAGTGATTGAATTGAGGTTTCGGTTTCTCTCGACCAGCCTCCCAACACGTCCATGATGATGTTATGCTGAATCACCTCGTATCCTCTATACTGCTGCTTCAATTCCCACCTTAACGGGCCATACTTCATCGTCTTCTCCTCGCTCTTTTTCTCTCGGTTACTGATCCAAGGGCAGCTCATCTCTAAGGTCAGTACTTTCTTGTTTGCATGATCCACAAACCCTCGCGTCTACACGGTTGGCTCGAACCTCCTGGTGGTCTGCATACACGGGTACATCCCACCATGCTTCCACTTGTTCTGACCTGTACTCCGGCTTGGGCATTACTGGCGAGTACCACGGTGGTACTTCCTCGAGAAGACCCTGGTCATGTAAGATCTCATAAAACAGGACCTTTAAAGCCATGTTGTGTCTGAACAAATACTTGGTCTGAGCTAGCGCACTACACCCGGACAGGATATGAGAGACACTCTCTTGGGCATGGCCACATATTCTACACTTCACATCCCCAGGGCAACTTGTGTGAGTCTTTTTGCTAGTGTAGAGCTTTGTTGGCAGAAGTTGCTCGTACAGTTCAAACGCACCGGCAATAGTATACGTGGGACATGATCTCCATGTACTCAGCCAACTGAAACATCCGTTCGTGCACAGATGTTCATCGTCCTTTCTCTCTCTCAGCAGCTTCCCCTGCCATTCTAGGCCACGTACGTCCCTCTCATACTTCTCCTCCACACATTCTTTCAACACTCCCTTCACGCGATGCGGTGGGATGGCCTCTCCACTGCTCATAACACATACAGGATCCGGGTGTTTAAGATGAAGGTCAACACCCAACTCCGCCGCAAACTTTGCCGCATCTTTCGCTACCGATTTATGGCCGAGTAACTCGGCTCTTTCGTCAAACTCTCTCACCCATTTCCATCGCCGGGTCTTGGTTCTCATACAGTCGAATCGCTGCTTTGACCTTGGTCACTTGTACTCGTCTCCACCGCACGTAAACCTCTTCCTCCTTGTTCCCTCGGGAGGTATAAGAGAGCCGTAGAACCACCTGGGTGTTTCCCGCCATTTTCCACTATGATCTTGCACACTTCCCGTCCAAGATCTTCAGCTTGTTACGGCAGTGTTGAGTCCACATTAAGTAACCCAACACCAGCAGGGCAAACTGGTTAGATGCCGCCACCAGGTTAAAGTCTGAGAGGGGGCTGGACCAGATGATCGATAGTCGGACGCAGGTACTCCCTTGCTGCACATTCAAGTACCATTTTCTCTTCCTGGACTAGCTTTCAAGAACACCAAGA
>JAHPZR010049719.1:7500-16592 GCA_019787425.1 Platygyra sinensis | reverse complement strand
TGATTATTTTCAGGTGTTTCATGGCGGCTTCTGTTTCATTGCCTTCTACATCAAAAGTCTCGTATCCTATCCAGGATACACCAAAAAAAAAATACCATTTGATCACCTTCTCACAACAGTCGTCATTAGTATCCTCGGTGTATGGCCAACAGCAGTGCATAATCCGTAGGATAATAAAATGAAAGATAAAGACGCCTATGATGAGCCACGTTGTAGACCACAACAAAGTATGTGATTGCACACAGTCGACTGCCTCAGCAAAAAGTAAATGTGTTAGAAAGTTGAGATCTTGTATCTGGACGGGTACGTTTATTATTTTGTCCTCATCCGCAACATGGAAAGACCCAAACCAAGCTTACAAATGAAACTTGGTAAAGAAATCATTTGAGTGATGCTCATCGGTTCCTGTTGAACATTCACGATATAGAGTCTGGATTACAAATTGTGGAGCCGACTCAAAGATGGCTTCAAACAACGCAGACAGTTCCGAGGCCTCCAGAACTTCGAATTCGTGAGAGCCCTCCCTGATTGTTTCGCCACGACGAGTTTCTTCCAGCTGCAGACAATGAAAGCTTCCAGTCTTTGTACAGCAGCTGAGAACGGATGAAATCCGCAAAGACACGCAGAATCAAAACCAGTACATCTCGTGTACTTTCTCTACTGGTTCCCACAGTACATACCACAAAACGCGAAGCAAGGTAAAATCAAAAAAATCAGCCCTACAGCAAACCAAGTCTTGTGACCCGCACTGTAAAATTCCATCAATGCGAGATGTCTGTGATGGGATCAGCTAGACTCAAAGCGGTTAATGGAAGCAACATCAGGATGTCTTTCTTTTTATCTCTCTCTGACTCATGATGGTACGACGTTTTGTGTAAAACGTTCAACAGATGCTGCGAGCTGCATTTGCATAAAACACAGACATCCGGACAGTCCCCCGATCAGTGAATCGAAAACACGAAGTCTAATGTGTCGAGGCATGAAGGTCGTCCTCTCCAGGTCATTTCATTGATAACCATGACTTCAACGTCGGTTATCTTTATTTGGTTAGTTTTGCTTACCTCTTCTTCAGAAACAGAACAAAAATCTAAAAAGATCAGGTTTTTCTTACGTTGACCAAAACTACGTGCGTGACTTTCTCTGCATTACTCTGTGGAATCGTTTTAGACATCACGTTCATGACTCTAAATGGAAAATGATCCGAATTCCATAGCATAGCGTGTTTTCCGGTGACGAAAGCTATTTTTGACAGCTGTAGCTGAGAATTTTAACGCCTAAAAGAGTTAAAATTAAATATCAAAAAAAAACCCGGCGTTAACTACCCCAAATTGCTTTGATGAGGTGAGATGTTGCGTTGATTATGAACGGCAGATTCGCAGATAGATGGGCCTCAGACTTGACTGACAACCTGAGGGGAGGTCACATTGGAAAATGGGTCTCATAGGGAGAAATGATCCACATTTGAAAAATTAATGGGTCACACTTGAAAAAGGGTCACAAGGAAAAAATAGGTCCGCAATGCCTACATGTGTGGCTTACGAGTCAATTTTTAACATATAATTGGAATCCTGTAGTTTTTCCTGTATATAGATTCGGTTACAATAAGATTGGTTCACGTACCCGATTTGTAGATCTTTCGCTAACGTTGAATTTTAAAGAAAATGTTAAAATGGGTACCGACATAGTGGGGAAGCCTGACAAATTGCTGGGGAGTGACCTTTGATGGACTAGCATCCTGTCCAGGGGGAGTAGAAATACTTCTAGCCGCTTCATGGTACAGAAATGGGGATAAGCTTGGGCAGCTATGAGCCAGTCAGCTCCAAGGCTTCACTTTTTAGATAGTAAGAGGTCGGGACAGATCTCTATTGCAGAACCTATATCTTCGTTGGAGCAAATTTCACGATTTAGAATACTCCAAATCAGAACAGAACCAAGTTGGTCAAAAAATGGAAAGAACGCTATCTGACTGATAAATCAGATACGTGGATAGGTGTTGGCAAAACAAACCAGTATATCTAGTGGATGGGCACGTGGCGGTATCTTTTCTTGAGTGGTGCAAGTTAATCAACTCATTTCCGTCCGTTTTTTCGCGGGAAAAAAAATAAAACCCTAGTGCTTGTCAAAAAACCTTTTTTTTTCACTACAAACTCATCTCGGAACATATGAAAATTTATATTCTTTTGAAAGGTTATTGAATGACTTCTTCTGGACTATTTCTGCCTTCGAAATAAACAGAATAATCCGATTTCAACGTGAACCGGAAACCACGCTATGCAAAGAATGTCTTCAGCAAATATGACTGCAAAGCGATATATCACTTTCACGTTAAAAGCTACCACACATCGGCAAAAGTAAAATCTATTCCTTAACAACCAGCTGCAATCATGTTAAAATCTGAGCGAAATCGAGCGAAACCAAAATTAATTAGATTTCTTTTTTGGCACCTCGCCCAAGGCTTGATGGCCGCTTGCGTAGCCAAAGGAAGCGATAGTCGCCCATAGCAACCGAAAAACATGAAGCAACGGTTTGGTAAAAAACTAGTGAGACAATCTCAGATAGTGCAGAGTGGTTATGCTGGACTGTAAGTCTATCTGAAGTTTTGAAAACCGGGTTTCCTCAAGTCTTAAGTCAACTCCATCTCATTGCAGGCAATCCTTCAGGGATAATTTGCTTAAAGCCGTGACACTTTTAGGGTAAAATTAAAAATCTCCCTCCTCAGGACTAACAAGCCTCAGCTCTAAAGCAGGCACTCCAAAGGACTTCCTGGAATTGTCAGAAAGCACTGGCAATTCGACAAAACATGGCCAAGAGGGGTAATAGACGGGCTCGTAGGGCTCCGTTGAGCCGGCGAAGAGTTTTTGAGGGGGGCGTCCATCAAGCTAAGTGTTATGTTGTTGCACAGACACAGGGCTATCATCTGGTGTGCATTTGGGGTAGCTCGATTAAATTCCAGTGGGGTTGGGCTAGATTAAAAGGCCTGCTTTTTGCTAGACTGGATTTGAAGAATTTTTGAACCAGTACTTATTCCTGTCATGAAAACCTTAGTGTCTCCCTCAAATGGAGGGGGGTGTCCGTCGAGCCCGGTCAGTGTCATGTTGTTGCACAGACACAGGGCTACCATCTGATATGCATTTGGGATAGCTAAATTAAATTCCAGAGGAGTAGGCTGGGTGAAAAGCCATGCTTTGTGGTAGACTGGATTTGAAGAATTTTGCACTGGGACTTATCCCTGTCATTTAAAGCTTAGTGGAGGGGGGTTTGTGTTTAGCTTGGTGTCATGTTGTTGCACAGACACAAAGTTGTCATCTGGTGTGCATTTGGGGTAGCCAGATTAAATTCTAGGTGGGGGGGAGGGGGCTGCCTGGATTGAAAGGCCATGCTTTGTGCGATACTGGATTTGAAAAGTTTTTGTACTTGGACTTATCCCAGTGTCATTAAAAGCTGAGTGTATCCCTCAAATGGAGGATGTTTCTGTCTAGCTGGGTTTGATGTGGTTGCCCAGACACAGGGCTATTACCTGATATGGATTTGGTGTAGATGGATTAAATTTCCGGAAAGGGGGGGGGGGAGGTGGGCTGGTTAGAAAGGCCATGCTTTGTGCTAGACTGAATTTCAATAATGTTTGTACCAGTACTTATCCTTGTCATACAAAGCTGAGTGTCTCTCTCAAATGGAGAGAGGGTTTGTGTCTAGCCTTGTGTCATGTTGTCGCACAGACACAGGGCCTATCATCTGGTGTGCATTTGAGGTAGCTAGAATAAATCCCGGGGGGCGGAGGGGTAGGCTGGATTAAAAAGCCATGCTTTCTGTGCGCGACTGGATCTGAAGAATTTTTGTACTAGTACTTATTCCTGTCATACAAAGTTTGGTGCCTCCCTCAAATGGAGGGGGGCTTGTGTCTAGCTTGGTGTCATGTTGTTGCAGATACACAGGGCTATCATCTGTGTGCATTTGGGGTAGCTAGATTAAATTCAGGAGGGGTGGGCTGGATTAAAAGGCCCTGCTCTGTGCGAGACTGGATTTCAAGAATTTTTGTACAAGTACTTGTCCCTGTCAAACAAGGCTAGTGTCTCCCTCAAATGGAGGGGGGTTTGTGTCTAGCTTGGTGTCATGTTGTTGCAAAGACACAGGGCTATCATCTGGTGTGCATTTGGGGTAGCTAGATTAAAGTTCAGGGGTTGGGCTGGATTAAAATGACATCAGTGACGCTAACACTAAAATTGTCCTCTTAAAATGCCTTATTTTCCAGACTAACGAGGAAGGCTTTACCTTTGTTGCCTTCAAGACAGACTCTTCCATCAAATGGAAGCTGGTGTATTCAAGAATTTGTTTTTGAGGTGAGATTTAAGGTTTCCAGTAAGGAGGGGCGTTAAATTACCAATCAGTGTAAATGTCAGACATGTATTGCTAGCCCGGTTTTCACAAAATCAGGTATAAGTACATTTTGAGTCATCAGCTGCCTGTATGTAACTTGTTAGTTCAAGGCCCAAAAATAACTTACAATTACTGTTTGTCAAGAAGGTTTTAAATTTTACTGTGGTGTCTTACGTTGAATTTCGTTTATTTTTAATTCATTGAAACGTTGAACTAGCAAACGTGATAATTTCATTTTTTCAACGCCAGCATTTGTAACTTGATACTTTTGTTTTCCTCGCAAAGTTTGTAACATGATACCCTTGTTTTCCCAAAAACATACAAAGGAAAATATGCTGGCTTTTTTCCTGCTGGAAAAAAATTTTTGAAAAAAATAGTTCCGCGATGCGTACATGTGTGGCTTACGATTTTTAACATATAGTTGGAATCCTGTAGTTTTTCCTGTATGTAGATTCGGTTACAATAAAATAGATTCACGTACACGATTAGTAGATGTTTCCCTAACATTTAATTTTAAAGAAAATGTTAAAATGGGTACCGATATTAAATGCATATTAGTGCATCTCAAGACAGTAACACCATAGTTTTTTGCACTGTTTGCAGGGTATTATTTTGTTTTGTTGAATTTATTATAACACATCCAACAGTGATTGTACCTGTCAAGTAGCAGTATTTTAGTTCTTCGAAACAGTTGAATTAAAAAAAAAATGCGCAAAGTGCCTGTGAACCACTCAACTTAGAAAACAAATGAACAATATATAGATTTAGGTCACCCTAAAAGCGGAGGTCCTGTAGCCCGATAAGGCTAACCCAGCATAAGGTTGAATTTTGATTTGAGTTTTGTAACTTTGTGGCATGAGGTTTTCGGTATCATTGGCGTTCTGTTTTAAGCTTAATAATCACAAAACCGATACAAAAAACAAAAGCTGCAAAAAAACATTTGAATAGGAGAAACAGTTATCATTTGATTAATTTTTAAAACTGGATTAGAGTTAACAGGCTTCCGAACAACCCAGCTCTGTTTTAAACAATTTTACCTGACATGAGCTCGCGATCTAATCGAAAACCAGCACGTTGTAAGCGGTCAACTTTAATAAAACACGTGACCTCGAAGAGCTATAAACTTTAGCCCGCGATATGGCCACGTGGTACTGGTTAGCTGAAAAATTGATTTGACAGGTGTCAATTGATCATGAGAAATAGCACACAAACTGCAGTTACAAACATAGCCTGCAAACAGGTTCTCCGTATGGGTTATTCCGAGATTTGCTTTCGAACGGCGTGCGGGCGGCGAGAGAGGAAGAGCCTGCAATGGTCCTTGTACGATTTGAGTTCTGCCTCTTTTCCGCATGACTGATCTGTCAAATTATCAAATTGAAATGAACCAATCACAACGAAAGCGGAAATGACTTGTAGGTCAAGACGGCTGTCTAAAATGAAACCTTTGATACACGTGCGCATGGTTATATGTAAGTACCGTTGTTATGAACTCGAATCCAGAAACTCCGAAGAAACCATTTCGACTAAAAGCTGGAAGAAAACCGCTCAATTTATAAAAGTGTTCCCTGGCAATAAATTATATTTTCAAATCCCACTGTTGAAATTGTGCCATGCTTTGAAGAGATGACTTTCTACTATTACATAACAACCGAGTTTCATTAAACGAAACGCGACTCAGCGTATGAATGTTGTGTATGGGTAAAAACGTTAATAGACATTTTAGCCCTTCTTTTTGCCGAAATTTTGATATTTGTGTACTAAAAATAACTGACCTCAATGTTAACACCTCCATATTCTGAAAGGGGAGAGTCACGTTTCGCGTAATAAAACTCGGTCGATGTGTAATAGTAGATGACGGCGGTAACTTTGTCACGTTTCACAAGCTGATCCATTGTAGAGAATATAACTCCTCCGACAACGAAAGCTTGAGCCGCCTATGTTCCAGTGCGGTAGGATCGTCCAGATTTGTTTACTTTTGGCGCCTCCATGACACCAAGCTTCGTTTGAAAAATAAACATGCGCGAAAAAACATTGACGCTTCTCGGTTGAACGCAAATGGTAGTATTTGACATGTGTCAAGTCGAATTAGCCAATCAGCAATTTACGTTTAGAATCTGAACGTAAATGCTCAAAGCGTACAAGGACCATTGCAGGCTCTCCCTCTCTCGCCCGTTCCCTAGCTTTTGACCGCGCACCATTCGAAAGCAAATCTCGAAATAACCCATACAGAGAGCCTCTTTGCAGGCTATTACAAACATGACAATAAAACGCATGTTGGAAAACAAAATAACTTGACGTTTCGTATGTTTTTACATACATCTTCAGAAGTGACCGTTATTACAAGTAGCAACTAAGTTTAAATTTGAGATATTAAATAACTAATTAATAATAACAATGACAAAAGCTGAGAAAAAAATTGCATACAAAAGATGCAAACTAATATAAAGCTTTTCGCTGCTGACATTATCGTTTAGGGTTGGTTTGAGTTCTTGAATTAGAAGAATGTTATGAGGTACTTAAGGGTATATTAATAGTTTTACCCACTGATATTGATGTACGTAGCTTAGTGTGATAAGTGATTACTTGCCAAGCGAAATATTGGAAGTTCAAAACATTTTGTTATACCTCCCAACTCAAATACGTTTCCTGATTGGAGGAGAACGTGTCACGTGCCATTGGTCAAAACTCAATGACGCCCTAGGGCGAACAAAACTCATTGTTATATAGCTACACTTTCACCCAACAAAATGAGCACTGTGATTGGTTGATTCTTGGTCACGTGCCCCTCATCAAATTCAAATGTATCCCGACCGGGATACAATTGCGCAGTTGTTGCCCTCACGAAGTCTTTGTTTGTTTGTTTTTGCTATATGAAAGTCTAAATATATAACAAAACACTTCATGTATGGTCCCTCGGGAAACTAGTTAGTTTTGTTTTCCCTCGAGTCCTGATGTTTCCCTCGACTTCGTCTCGGGAAACATCAGAACTCTCGGGAAAACAAAACTAACTGTTTCCCTCGGGACCATACATTAAGTGTATAATGACGCAATAGGGAAACAACACCTTGAACTTTGGACTCGCACGTGATCAAGTTGTGCACCTGGAAACCGCGGGAAATTTGTGTACCAGTCGGCCTGAGTAAGACAACGTTTCTCATTAGAGACGGCATTCATTATTCAAGGAAAGGGCTTTATAGTCGCAAAAATATATCGTGCAGATTAACGAAAGGGAAAATATGAACGTTTTGTGTCTCCAAGCTTTTGGTTCGTCGCCAAAAATGGGTTGCCCACGTTCGTCAACTCACTCGTCGATCGCCGTCGCCATGTAGGAAAGTATTTGTGTAATTTACAACAAAATATGCTGCTCCTGATCAAATCAAACTCAAAATGCTCGAGTAAAGCATTAGAAGACGCCAAAGCAACTTTAGTACTGTCTATATTTTTTGTTAGCTGCAAAGAAAAAGACTGTTAGCGTGATTTTTCGATAGGACAGGTTGGTTTTGGCAGCCGCCCAATTTTGCGAATGTGGCCAGTGTATGCAATGGCGTCAAGCGAATCATTTTTTTCGGAGCTTTTTCTATATTTGAGACTGGCCCCTTGGGAAACAGTGAGTTTTGTTTCTCCTCGACCTCAATGTTCCCCATTGAGGGTCTCGAGGAAACAAAACGCACTGTTTCCCTTGTGGCCAGTCATTAAGTGCTCAATGGTCAATTCCAGGAGCTGATTATTTCTCTTTTTCTTTTTCATTGTTTTTTTTTTCTTTTTTCTGTTAGAAACCAGTAAGTTAAGGGTATTGTTTGTTTTTTCGTTTCTTGTTTTAAAATAATGGTCTGTAGCCTTGAATCATTGCTTTGTATCAACTGCTTTAAAATCATAATATTAGGGGTGGCGAATGGTAAAATCCGAGACTCGCTGAGACGCCGAGATCCTTGTTTGAAAATCCGAGACCGAGACCCTGCCGAGACTTGAAAGTTTTAACAAAATCCGAGCCCGAGACCCTGAACGAAGAGAACCGAGCCCGAGCCGGTTTCGAAAATTGTTTGCAGCGAGACATGGGCTACACGATATTCTTATAAGATAAATAAATGTAAGATTGATAAGTCAAGAGTTCCAAAATGTTACGCCATGACGACTAATCGTCGACGTAAAAACCTGACTTCTCGGGCCTACATTTTCGAAAGACTGCTATCGTACATTTTTAATCAAATAAACAATTTTATCATGGTTTCAATGATCGAAACCGTTGGCCAAAAAATAAAAATCCAAGACTAGAAGACCTCAGGGCCAAAAATTCGAGAATCCGAGACGCAAAGAAACACAAGAAAACGAGATTTCGAGACTCATTCAAAACGCCTCCGAGATTTCGAGATTGGAACAAAAATTGTTTGAAAATTGTTTGCAGCGAGACATGGGCTATACGATATTCTTATAAGATAAATAAATGTAAGATCGATAAGTCAAGAGTTCCAAAATGTTACGCCATGACGACTAATCGTCGACGTAAAAACCTGACTTGTCGGGCCTACATTTTCGAAAGACTGCTATCGTACATTTTTAATCAAATAAACAATTTTATCATGGTTTCAATGATCGAAACCGTTGGCCAAAAAATAAAAATCCAAGACTAGAAGACCTCAGGGCCAAAAATTCGAGAATCCGAGACGCAAAGAAACACAAGAAAACGAGATTTCGAGACTCATTCAAAACGCCTCCGAGAT
>JAHPZR010049718.1:0-10000 GCA_019787425.1 Platygyra sinensis | reverse complement strand
GAAATCTGCAACATTACAACATTACAGATGGAGCTATTTCAACTACTCTTAAGGTATGCATAAAGTATTTATAATAAACTTTCTATAATTGAATGGCTTGGTGCAAGACAGGCGTAAGTGACTTTTTCGGGAGCGTGAGTTTTTGCATTGTGCTTTTCAATAAGACAGTAGTAAAACATTCCCTTTTTTTTCCGGCTGGTTTGCACTTTGCTTCTTAGAAAAACGAAGTCAAAATATGGAAGCGTGCACAATGAATGCATTACTAAGCAGAACAAGAGCATTTCAGCCAAAAAAAACATACAGGAGAATGTTTTTCTACTAAATTGAAAAGCACATGCAAAAATTCAGGCACTTTTGAAGGAAAGAAAATTTTACCCGAAAAAGTAACTTACGCCTGTCTTGCACCAAGCCATTCAATTGTTGTCAATCATTAGTAAGCCTTAAATGTATTTGGATTTCAGAAAGTTTACGTTTGCTTACTTTGTGCTTTATGACTAGACTGTCCACAGTCCCCCATTTTTCCATGTCGTAGATGTGGATCTTGGTCCCTTAATGCGAGCGAAATTGGGGATAGTACAAATTGCCCGTGGGTAGAGGTGGTGGAGGGCACGGCCGGCGGAAAAAATAGGGAGACTGTAACAGCTTCACTCTGTCTCGTGTTCAAGGGGGGTGGCCTAATTTTGGCACCTCCATTGATCAAATCAATTAACAATCTCTTTCCTGGAGAAAAAGCCTGTCAAATCAGGGAAATATGATATCGATTACGTGTTGCTGTACAGTTTTGAGACATTTTGATTACCGGTAAGGGCCTTCAAGTGAGGATTGCTCTCGAAATCAATTCAATGCAGTTACTAAGTTGAGTCGAATTAATGCAGGGGGAAAAATCTCCTCTCTGACTGCAAAAAAGCGACAAAGCCTGCAAGTTCAGATGCGTGCCGTGTTTGTGGTGTTAATTTCAGTCGGTGATTATGGCTGAAACAACAAGTACCGGTACATTTCGACCGGAAATCTATTTAAGAATTAAAATCTCTGAATGGGCTCGAGTTAGCAAAATTTGCCTAGCAATTCTTTTGAAAATACATCGCGGTGTTGAAATGGATACAACCCCACGAACGAGAAACAGCCTCTTTTTTCTCGCGCTTTAACATCAATCCTCCAAGACTTAAGAAGCAGACAGATGATCAAAGTCTCCAGAAAATTCTTCCGAAATCGATGCCATTTTGGCCTGAGCTGCAAAGTGGTGAATGCCGCTTTCTGTCACTCGAGTTGTCATTGCTCTGATGAACTCTATTGTCCCTCGACCAATCAGGTGTTGCCGTTGCTGGAGCAACTAACTCTGTGAACGCAAGACGGAGTGAAGCAGTTACAGTCTCCCTATTTTTTCCGCCCCCTCACCCCACGCTATTAACCCCACCACCCTACCCAAGGGCATTTTGTTCTCTCCCCAGTTTCGCTACCATCAAGAGACCGAGATGGCAGCCCAGTCAAACTGAATGATCAACATCTACAATATGGTCTCCCGGGAAAATAGGGGACTGTGAACAGTCTACTTTATGACTGATACATTGTTCATTTAGTCCTATCCGCATTGAAGAAAGGCCAACCTTTCACTAACTATTTAAAGGCATTTTGCCTAATAGTCAATCAATTCAGGTGGAATTGGGTCCAATCATTGCTTAGCCAAAACTTAAGATTAGTTTAGTACTCAGTTCATTAGAAAAATTGGTCTCCAGTTTTGAAATTTTAACCTTCATTTTTTCCCCGTTGTCCTTAAAGAAAAATAAAAGCAGTTGTTCCTGTGCATGGGGTAATTATCCGTCTTCAATTGTTTATATAATAACAGACTGAAATGTTCCGTTTTGCACAAAATTAGCCAGGATGCACTACATGACTGTAATATTTAACATTTTGATGGATTCCTGTTGTTCCTCAGGGTGTAGCAGTGTCTGACGTCAGAAGAGAATTTAATGTTCGGCAAGAAAGTTAAAATCCCAAACCTTTGAGAGTTGGAGAACACGAGTGGATTTGTCTATTGTCATTGAAGTGGAAGTGTCATCTTCCTTAACAGATCTATGCTCTTTGGAGGAAACACCCAAGGGGAATACTCTTTACATGGGCTATATAGGTTTGTGTTGTGGGAACTGGGCATGCTTTCAAGGTTCTCAATCCTTAAATAAGGTGTAAGTTTTCCCTGTGTTCACAGTGGGATCCTTAGTTAGGGTACCTACCTCAATTGTGTCTGCTAACAATGTAGTGCATACATATATTAATAACTGGCTAGATGGAAAATACCGGTATGTTTCACGCTAATAGGCCCTTTGCATGACCTGGTCACATGGTACAAAATTAAATATACCCAGGTGAGCAAGTTGTGCAGTGGGACTTCCAAAACAAAGGCAGGTGCATTGTTTTGAAAGACGTCCCACTGTGCAACTTGCTCACCAGTATACTGTATGTAATTTTGTACCATGTGACTGGGCCGTGCAAAGGGCCTATTGATGCTGTTAAACTTCCAGTGTCACAAAATTTCACAGCTGACCCATTCCTCAATTTTTGTTTTTTCCTTGAATTGGATGTCAATTTTTTTTTCAGTTTGGATTTTAAATATGATATCCATTTCTTTTACTCAATCATCCTTAAATAGGACCAGGGGTTTAAGACCTTTCGCTGTACATACACCTACGGTACCTGGGAAGAATTACTGCCTGACAATTCTATGCAAAATACACGCGTGAAGGAGCCTATTCCTTCATATGATATTGAAAAAACTTATGTATTTAATACACTTATAAGGACTTGTTCTACTTTCGACTGTTAGAATGTACCACCGCCTTCAAAGTATGTAATAAATATTCCACTTTTCTTTTTTTAGGGTTGCATGTACAAAATGTGTTTTTGCAAAAGGAGGAGGTGAAGCCTTGGCAAAGAGCTGTGATGCTCCATTTTTAGGAAAAAATACTCATTGGTGACTAGGTAATGGTGGTTCTAAAGAGGCAATCTAGATAATATTTCGTGGAAAATGGTCTTTTTACCATTTACTGCACTTGCCTTAGTTTATATTAGACGTATAAAAAATAAAAAAAATATATACAGTACCGCTCAGAACTAAGCGAACCTAAAACGCGTGTACTCAACGAACCCCTAACGCGTTAAAATTGCCAACGCGTTATTGCCAACGCAAAAGGGCCACGCGTTTTTGCCAACGCGTTAGCCTTTGTTATTCATAACCAATATTCCTTTTGTGATGCTTTGTTATGGCGAACAAAGCACGACTTGCAGTTCAAAACAAATGCATGATTTGTAAATCCATGCAAAAGCGAAATTCAAATAAAAACACAGAGAATTACAAGCGCAGTGAAAAATTTGACCTTTCGAAGAACCGCTTTGTAACGCTACCACTGAAATAAGGCGCCTAATGATGTTGCAGCATTACGCGGCACAAGTTTTAATCTTCGAATTATTGTTGGTTCGATCACCATGTTGATTATTCTGCTTACCGCAGAAAGACAAAACCGTCTTCTGCCGTAACTTGAAAAACATCTCTGCCTTGTGAAAACGTAATTCTGTTCTCAAACCCATTGTGGCATATCCGTAGTCAGCAAAAATTTCGCCGTATCGGATGGCAGTAATGATAAGGGATATGCAAATCGCGACAAAATTAACAACAGATCGAAAGCTAGACGATTTCACTTTTAACCGGTTAACCCGGCGCCTGATAACCGACCTAGGAAAAATCCTTCTCATGTCATTTAAAGTTGCCTTGTGAAAATGTAACTCTGTTCTCAAACCCATCATGGCATTCATGCTCGACAAAAATTTCGCTGTATCGGATGGAAGTAATCACATAGAGAAGTGCTAGGTAATATGCAAATCGCGACAAAATGAACAACAGATTGAAAGCCAGACGACTGCAATTAACCCGGCGCCTGATAAGCGACATGACTGGAGAAAGTCTGTAAATTACGCAAGGAGGAAAAAACCTACTTATACCTTCTAAGGTAAATCACCAAAGAATTTAAGTTAACGCTTATTGAATGGCGATCAGTTTCATTCACTTCAAGCAATAAAAGCAGCCCGTTGAATGGAAATAATGATGGCCACTGCACAGCGATATTTGATACCATGATGTTTCCTTTCTCCACGAGAGTCAAACTTGAAGCAACGTTGTGTGAATTAAAACAAATATCGTGTCAAGTTTTTTGAACAACCGTGACCGAATTCCCACAGAAAGCGTCGTCGAAATGTTTTGAGCGTATTTGATGCTTGTTTGGAATACAACGCAACTGTAAAAATTATTTTGGATTTGTGGTGGACAAATTCCCCGAACATCGCCACGTTCACGATTCTTGCGTGATCCGCCGGTCACGGTCTCAAGAAGACAAATTGCCCAGCATTCAAAAAGGTCGGATACACCTGTAATTCCTGCGAATTCCTCTACTGCAAATCCAAAATATTGCGTACAATTGCTTTGCATTTCCGAACAAACATCAAATACTCTCAATACGTTTCGTGGAGACTTTCTGTGGAAATTCGGTGGACAATTTTGACTGCCGTGCATTTTAATAGTTTTTTTTGAGGACGTGACCGGCAGTCGGATAAAGACCCTTGCGATTTTATGGTATGAACAACCTTGGAAAATTCTTCTACTACAAATCCAAAATAACTTTTAGAATCGCTTGGCTATTCTAAAGAAACCTCGAATCTTCTCATCAGGTTTTGCCGCAGTTCGATAAATATCTTAAACAGCCGATGTACGCATATATTTTTCTTAGTGTCAAGCACGTGCCGATTTTATAGTATGCCCACGCTCGAATATTTCGTCATCTTGCGAACGAACATAATTTTTCGAATCGCATTACGTCTACATTTCTAAAATAATTATCAAAGACTGCTGGATATGTAAGTTTTTGAAAATACTTCACGGCTGCCAGGTGTCTAGACGCGATAGCGATCAGATCTTGAAAAGAATATAAATCTCACGATGTTGTCTGTTGGTTTTTTTCACGGCGTCAATTGAAAACCCGTTATTTTTATCTGTTGATTTTTCGAAATGCAAATCATTTTATTCGTAAGTTGAATGAATCCAAACAAACAAAACAAAATGGTCTGAAAGTAACCGTCACTATATTCAGCCGGTACGAAAGAATTAAAACCTGCCTGCTCCTTGAAAACAAATCATGTTCATGCCGAATGTTACCTTGAGGAAAGATCGTTAACTTCCTTTCACACAGTAACAAAAGAAGCAAACAATAACCAAGCTCATACATACTAATGCGTTTACTTCAACGCGTTATAACGCGAAGGTGAAACGCAGTCTAACGCAGCAAAACGCGTGCGCGCGTTTAACCCTTCGCGTTAAGAACGCGCGTTCGATGTTCGTTTAGTTCTGAGCGGTACTGTATATTGTGCAGTGAAGTATACAATTTGTCTGGAAATGCAAATGTGTCATTTGCTGGAAGCCTAAGGAATATAATGTTAACTAAATTCTTTGTTGTGTCAAGTTTATTGTATAGCAGAACATATTGTTTGTAATCTAGTCTAATGGTCGATCATTACAGTGAATTGCAGAAAATTGTCATTGATTTGATGTGTTCAATTTGACATTGAAATTACATGTAGTCAGTTTCCACAGAGAGTCTTCTAGCAATTTCTTACTTTCAGATCTTGAAAGAATAATTTTTATTCTTTGTTATTTTAAATATGTAGGTTCTATTCCACTGGATCCCAGTCTAATGCAATCCTTAGAAGATACCCAAGCCTTTATTGACTTGTTTCCTAACTCACCAGCAACAAATTCAGTGGATGTGATCACTTCCAAACTGTTACAAATGGAAAGCAATGGAGATCAGTGATTGAAGGAACAAGGAATTTTTCAAAAAATGGTTGTTGAGCATGTGGTATTTAATATACAGCTGGTTTAGTGTGACTGAGATGGCAAAGTGATCAACCACTGGATTCTCCTTACAGTGCTAATCTTTTATCAATCAAATCAGTCAGGATGAGAATTGCAACAATCATCAATTGGAAGATAATTATTGTCTTGAATGACCAACAAATTCTCAGAACTCTGATGTTAAGACAAATGAGGGACAGTGAAGGAGAATTAATGGTTTGAACACTGTACTGAAAATGGTGAAGGATGTGAAGTCTGTTAAAATATATATGCTCCTTTACAAAACTTCAATTCAAGCTTGTGTCTTGGACTGTGAGCTCTCAAATGTTGCCTGCCCTGGGCAAGTCTTGATTTACTTAATATTTTGAATTCTTAATTAGTTGGAGGATGATCCTTGGGCCTTTGCCTATTGGGCAAGTGGAAATGAATCTACTTGTCCTGGACAACTGGACAACACTTTTTTTCAAGCCCCAGACTCTACTCATTAAGGAAGAGAACATAGAAAAAATTAATGTCTTCACCCCTCTATGGATGTTTTAGCCACATTGTATTGTTGTGGGCATGTATGAACCAAACACAATAGCTTCCTTTACATAGTTTTGCTTAATGAAGCAAGAAAGTATGATTACAGAACAGAATCTTGAATTGGGAAGAGCTTCATGTGAATTTTTCCTTCGATACATAGTTACACGGTTTGTGCGACTTCAAGACTTGCTTTATCTGTGACCTCTTCAGTTGGTTGACAGTAAAGATTTGAATTTGGGATGACCTCATGTAATCATGCACAAAAAATATACCTTGATACAGAATAATAACAGCTGACAACAATAACCAGATAGAAACAATATAATAAAATAGAAATAAACAAGTAAACAAATAAATAAGTAGAAATAAAAATAAAAATTAATAGTTTAAAAGCATGTGGTATCAAGGTGTAATATACTTCATGCCTGGTTACATGAGGTCATCTTGGATTTAAATCTGTCATGGGGACCAAATTAAGAGGTCATAAACGAAACTAGTTTTTTAGTTGTATATATTAGTGTTACTGTGTGTCGAAATAAATTTGAATGTGGTTTTTCCCTATCAAGATGACACGTTTAATGATTACATGTATAGTGATTTTGACAAGGAGACTGTTACAAAAATCAGAAAAAAATAAATTTTGAATTCTTTCCTTATTCAAACAGTTGCAGATTTTGCACATGACCAATAATAATATACCAGCCCTGAGGTTCTTTGCTCAGAAACTTATGAAATGTTGCAGCTGAAGGGTCAATAAAAATGGAAATAAATAAAACTGGTAGTGCTTCAGTTTTTTGTTTGGTATTTTGTGATTGTTAAGGTTGGCATGCACAAGGGGACTAGTACCTGTGACTAGTCCCTACAAGTAGACCCCTGAGAGTTAACATAAGGGGACTGGTTGCAGGGACTTGTCTCATGAACAGTTCACTCAAAGTGTTTTCAGGAATAAGTTGCAGGGACTTGTCCCAAAAATTCAAACTGATTGAATTAGTGTGGACAAGTCCCGGGTAGTACTCCCAGAAAAATTGGGTGGGGGTGTGCGGCCCGCTCCCCAAAACCCTTACCCTATTTATGACCAAAATCTGCGATATTCCCTACCCTATTTATGACCTGACCAAAAATTCGAAACCCTATTTATGACCTGAACCTTGCATCAAAATCCTGTTTCAGACGTACGTTATAATTGGATCCCTAGCTCAGACCAAAGTTAAATTATCGTAAACATAATTTGTGAAGGACTTTTGTTAATTTTCTTTTGGTTTCTTAAAAATATACCCATATTGAGGCTAGAGTACAAAAACCATACCCTATTTATGACCAAAATGGCCAAAATCAACCGAAATTGATACCCTATTTATGACTAAAACGGCTGAAAAACCATACCCTTTGGGGCCGCACATACCTATATAGCCCATATAAGGGAGTACCCCCCCGCCCCCCGGGGGACAAGTCCCCAAAATGCTTCAAGTGAACTGTTTGTGCAACAAGTCCCTGTAACCAGCCCCTTTCTTTAACTCTTCAGGGGACTAATCACAGGGACTAGTAAGAGGAATTAACATGGGGATGCCAGATTTGTAATTTCATTTTTAATTCAGTTGGTTAGTGCACAAGCGTGACAATACAAGCTAGAGTAAATTTGTGAATTAAGAGTTAGCAGCACTCATGATCAGTGGACATAAGGTTAATCCAACAAGTTTGTTTGGTTGCGAGGTACAGCAAAAAAGTAAAACAACTTATGTAAGAATTTGTTTTACCTTAGGAAATGTGATATCAAACCTACTTTTATCAAGGTTTGATATTAAAGTGCATATGAAGTGAAAAATAATTTCTGCTTATTTGAAAGTCCTTCCAAAATACAGAAGAATGGCGTTTTTCTTTTTGAAATATCTTTTTTCGTTTCAGAGATATTAACGTCTATTATGCAAATTAGATCAGTGATGACGTCATATTGTTTGCAGCTAAAAATTGTAAAATACTGAATTAACAATATCTCTAGAAATATTAAAGCAGTGTTCTTAAAACTTGGCACCATAATTATCCATCACAAAAGAAACAAAATGACACCCTTACTGCTGTTGCCATAGCAACTCTTTCAGCACCAGTCTCTTTTTGTCGAAAAAACGAATCCTCCATTTTCAACCTCTTAAGTGAGAGAAGGGGTCCTACATGGAACATACATAGTTCCCATGTTGTCGTAACTCCCAACGATAGATTGTGTAGGGTAGATGGATCTTGTTTTCAGACAAAAACTGGGATTTTCAGTTTTTATAAAAACAACACCAGTGGCAAAACTGTTGTCATGGCAACGGTTCTAAGGGTGTCATTTTGTTTCTTTTGTGATGCACATTTATGGTGCCAAGTTTCAAGAATACTGCTTTGATATTTCTAGAGATATTGTTTATTCAGTATTTTACAATTTTTAGCTGCAAACAATATGACGTCATCACTGATCTAATTTGCATAATAGAAAAATGTTAACATCTCTGAAACGAAAGAAGATATTTCAAAAAGAAAAAAGCCATTCTTCTGTATTTTGAAAGGTCTTTCAAATAAGCAGAAATTATTTTTCACTTCATATGCACTTTACAGTGAGGACACTCGAACCGTGAACACTTGATATTTGTTTTTACATTTTTTTATTGACTATAGAATGCGGGCTCAACCTTTTGATAAGAGTATTAAATGTTTTTACACTTACAAAATGCGAAACATGTAACACTATTCATCATAAGGAAAGCCATTATTTCTTAATTGTCAAAAAAAAAGTACAGAAAAATGTTAGGTGTTCACGGTTCGAGTGTCCTTACAGTAAGGTGATTCCACAGAAATAAAATTTATCAATGAATTTTTTTTAACTTTCCCTAAATGTTCCCTACCAAGCACTGTTTCGAAAAATACAATAAAAATGATAGGTCACCATTATCTTTCAAGAGATGTGATGGGCCAATTTTACCCCATTTATGCCTGCACTCGTACTAATCACACACGTCATTCATCGGTCCACGTTACATATTGTGGTAGCTTGAAGCATACCGTAAACACCAGCGTATAAGCCGCACTCGCAGATAAGCCGCACCCCAAGTTTGGGAACTCAGATTTTGGAAAAAAATTTGGAAAGAAATTAAAATAAATCGAAAGGAGTCTTAGTAAAGATGTCAGTTAATTAGAAAACACAAAGAGATTACATGCTGAAAAAGTTTGGGGCAACACTGAGTTTATTGAGAACTAGCACCGAAGAAAAGAATAAAATAAACCCCACAGGGGGGAAGGGTGGGTAAAACAAACAACGAGAGGCCGCAAATGACCTTTGGAACATCAGGAGATAAGTTCACCCAGGAGAAACTTGAAACTGCCTACAGACATGACTGCAGACAAAAGGGAGTGTCTTTCTCAAGACAATTAAGGCATGGCTCTTTCACTATTGCACCCAAAAATTAGGGGGCTGGTCTAACTTCTAAGGCAAATCTTGTCATATTTAGCTGGATGATATATGCAAATTATGTCATGTGACTTCTGACGGCCAAAAACTTCCAAAAATTTTTTGAGCGAAAACGGCACCAGTTTACATCAAGAGTCATTCCA
>JAHPZR010049716.1:0-15000 GCA_019787425.1 Platygyra sinensis | reverse complement strand
TGAAGACTAGTATTGTAATACCCTCAACTCAGATACGTTTTCTGATTGGAGGAAAACACGTCACCCGTCGTGGGTCAAAACTTACGAACTCTCTACTTGAATAAACTCACTAACTCCCTAGGGCGAACAACCTCACTAATTACCTCCTAAGGGTGAACAAACACCCTAATTCCATGGGAAAACAACAATGTGAACTCGCACGTGATCTGGTCGTGCTCCTCGAAACCGCGGCAAAGTTGTGAGCCAGCCGGCATAAGTGGATTAGCAACAACACTAGCCATGCGATGCTGATAAGCTCTGGCTCACCTGTTTCTTCTGACACCTTTTTCTTAGTAAGTCTCTTACCTTCTTGTTAACTGATGTTTCATTTTCCTTCACTGTATTGTCGCTAAAAACCAAAGAAAAAAATATTGGTGTATTATGATTGGGTACATCTTAGAAGAAAAACTACGGTCTTCTCTTCGCGCGAAGACTGGTCAAATTAAATTGGCATGCTGTTACTACTACAGCCATTTCGCCAGCGACTCTAATTGTTGCAAACTACTTGAGCGATCGAAATCGCATCTCTGTAGCTTGTGGGACAGGTATTCTCTCTGACTAGCACCTAGGTCTTTTTGCATGCAAGATGTCGGCATCTTTTTTGCTCGACTTTTTCTATTATGATAAACTCTTTGCATGAAAAAAGTTGTACATTTCAAATAAATTCTTTATCTGGTAAACGCAAAACGATCCCTGCATTGATTCTTTTCCATCGCTCTGTTTTACACTTTCACCCAGTCACAGGCGGTTTCATAATGACGTTCACTAACTTATTCAAGGAATGTGATTCTGGGATGTCAGCTATGACAAAATACTCTGTTATGCCTTCCGTGACAAATACGTTTTCCGATTGGAGCAGAACGCGTCGTGTGTTCTGAGTTAAAACAGACTAAATCCCTAGAGCGAACAAAACTCACTACCTCCCTAGAAAAACAATAACTTGAACCCAGATCGTGCTCATTGAAACCGCAGCAAATTTGTAAGCCAGCCGGCATCTGCAAACGAATTTTTCTTCTATTTTTGAGTTGGGAGGTATAACAAAACACTTAATGACTAATCCCGCGGGAAACAATGAGTATCTGTTATCTTGACTTGGGTGACGATCCCGAGGATCTCGGTATTGCTCCAGTGATTTGGTTAGACGCTGTTGACAAACTGATGTTTGCTAAAATTCTTTCTCAAACTCATTAATTATTCATGCAGCTCTTAACCAACCAGAGCATCTTATTCTGGTCAGGTGGATGAGTTTAGGAACCCAGTAAAAAACGAGTTGAACGTTAAACGATTTCAAACACGGGTGCAAATTTCTTAATCTGCACATCCATAAAGCAACAAAAACACGTGGCGATAAACAACTTTATTTAATCACACATTTTACGAAACAAACTTTAAACCTAAATTATTTACTGCTAGCGTTGAATGTAACGGTGCAGTTATTAAACTTCCCTAAACAGAAGAGCCCATTCTTTTTCTAAATTAAAGTTCCCGCTCAATGGTGGCGACCTCGTGTTTTGGTCCACTTTCAACCTTGCTGTACACTACTGACCTAAAATGGCACTGACGTTAGAAATTTTATCAGACCAAATGCACACGTTATCTCGGAATAGCGCTGGCCACACACTTTTCCTCTTCTTCGCTAGTTTTAGGAGGTCTAAATCTGTACTGTGCCATTTGCTTTGTGAAGCAACGTGTTCGCTCGGAACTGAGAAACAGCTAGGTAACAACGTCACATCAGTTGATGAATATTCAAAAATTGTCAATGCGCAGCAGTTATGTGATAGGATCATGCACATTGTTTTGAGGATCATGCACATTTCACGTCTCAAATATAATAGTTGAATTGAGAAATCTCATTTAAATGATAATTTAAACTAATTTTCTTTGTTGGAGAAGTAATTTCAAAAATTAACTTGTGCTTCGGGTTTCATCAGGTTTCCAAACGCTCGAAAGCAATAAAACCACTCGGCCTGCGGCCTCGTGGTTTGAAATGTTTGTCGCGTTTGGAAACCTGATGAAACCCTCGCATTCGTTTTTGAAATATTACTTAAAACGCTATAAACACCATGAGAACTAAAATAAAGGTACAAATAAAGTACAAAGTAACATTGCGAAAATAACAGAATATAAAAATATCTCACATGCCTCGAAAGTTACAAAACTGAAAAGAAAAAAACCTGAAGATCGATCTACAGATAACGGTAAAACGATGTCGTATACAACTTGACTTTGAAGCCTTAAATCTTAAATTTACAATTATTAGCGATGAAATTGAACTTAAGTGAGTCAAGATACAAACCGCCCTCAATAACAAACTAAAATAGCGTCAAAGATAATTACCTTGGTGCTGCCTTGATCAGCAGAACAATGATAAACTTGGAGAAACTTCTTGCGTCAATTGATAATTTTACCACAGGTCACCCAAGCGTAATATAAGGGTTTGTATGGTGAACTGTGGCTGAAATATAAGAGTTTGTATGGAGATCAGGAAATGACATTTCAGTCGTTAAATGTATGAGTTATTTACCAAGTAAATACTCTTTAACAATGAATGTTGTCATTTTTTCTCATCCTGGAGAGTTTAAACGAGATTTGAGCGATTTTTGATATATTTGCCCTACAGTGTTATAATAAGAGACAAGGTAGGAAACTTCGGCCAGTTTGACGACAAAACACTCTTCGGAAACGAGTCAAATTTGCACACGAAAATAGCATTCACTCACAGTATTTTTCGATGAACTCACAATTTATGGCCTGTAGTTTCTCTCTCTGCAGTCTAATTAAGTACACCTTCGGTGTTCAGCGTCCTAGCTGAACAAAAAGTTGAAATATGACGGCTAAAATAGCGTAAAATGATGCGCGGACCTCCCAAGTTGATCAGTTTGCTGTCGTCATCACGCGGCCGACACCGGGAATGTGATCAATTATCACCTCACAGGTGGAGGGTACGAAAACTTTTTGATCTTACAAACTTTGTCTCACACGTCTGCCCGTCAGTAGAGCTCTTGTCACGTCTATTTAGCAAATTGAATGTGGTTTAGTGTGGTCTGTACTCTTATCTACAACGATACGCATCATTACAATGGTCAAAATGTTGTGGACTCACGAGGCGCAATATCGCCGAATATGAAAGATAACGAAAGAAACCTTTGTCAAGATTTCTTGGCAATTGAAAACACTGACTCGGACTTGAAAGTGCACGCGCAGCATGATGCAAATGAGCTACTTGTACGCGTCAGACTTTCCTTTAATAACTTTTGCAAACTCGCACAACATGCAGAAAAAATGAGAAAAAATGTTTGAGAAAATAATGACGCGTACTTATTGTCGATAAGAGTACAGACCGCGATAAACCACATTTCGATTTGTTTCTTACGATCGACCACAATAAAATTTTGTTTATATGGACTCGACAACGGCAAATTAGCAGGAATTGTGGTAAAATAATAGATTTGATCATCAGTGTCGCACAGTTTCTACATGACATGAAGACCGTAAAAATTAGTCTAATTACCTTTTGAGTTTTCTAGAACCCGCCTTACAATCTGGTTTATGGACTTTTTACAATTCTCTCCTAAAAGCGATTTAAAAATTAAACTGACAAAAGTACTCCTTACGGGAGACGTGTGAGACAAAGTTTGTAAGATCAAAAAGTTTTCGTACCCTCCACCCGTGAGGTGACAATTGATCACATTTCCAGTCTCGGCCGCGTAATGACGACAGCAAACTGATCAACTTGGGAGGTCCGCGCATCATTTTCCGCTATTTTAGCCGTCATATTTCAACTTTTTGTTCAGCTAGGACGCTGAACACCGAAGGTGTACTTAATTAGACTGCAGAGAGAGAAACTACAGGCCATAAATTGTGAGTTCATCGAAAAATATTGTGAGTAAATGCTATTTATGTATCTTGTTCTCGACACCTAAATACATCATGCACATAATTCATATGGGTGTTACTTTGGCTGAGCTCTGTTTGCTGGGCAAGAACAATAAACACTTCCAAGTGGGATATATTGGCCACAGATGTGGCCGTTTATTTTGATAGCAAGCTTAGAAAGCTTAAATTACTAACATACCAAAGTATTAGCCCAGCAAAGGTGAGGGAGAAACCGCCAGAAAATGCCGAAAACAGGGAAAATGGGGTGTGGAGGGAGGGAAAATTCCCTTCACTTGCCGAGAATGCTGCACAAACGAGAAGGTGGACCACATCTAGCAATATATAAGTCCCGGATGACAGAAACTCCCGCATACAAGTACTGGGCCTAGTTACGTCACAAGCTACATAAAATCATTTATTTTGGTAAAATAAATTTCCTTTTCGTGTGCAAATTTGACTCGTTTCCGAAGAGTGTTTTGTCGTCAAACTGGCCGAAGTTTCCTACCTTGTCTCTTATTATAACACTGTAGGGCAAATATATCAAAAATCGCTCAAATCTCGTTTAAACTCTCCAGGTTGAGAAAAAATGACAATATTTAATGTTCAAGAGTATTTATTTAGTAAATAACCCGTACATTGAACGACTGAAATGTCATTTCCTGATCTCCATACAAACTGTTATATTTCAGCCACAGTTCACCATACAAACCCTTATATTACGCTTGGGTGACCTGTGATTTTACGATAACTGCAGAAATTCACGCGCGCTCATTGGTTAAATTTTATTGTCCATATGCGGACAGACACATGAATTTGAAATTCATGCGACGCGTCAGCGAGCGAGAGCGGGCAATTCGACAATTTGTTATCGTAAAAAACAAATTGATGTCAGTTTTTAATGCGTCTGTCCTGTTATTGACAATGAATTTCGTCATAACATTGTTAAAGTAGTCTGCGGATCCACTCGGCTATCGCCTCGTGGATCCACAGCTACTTTGACAATGTGATGACGAAATTCATGATCAATAACAGGACAGACGGATTAAAAACTGACGTCAATTTGTTAAAATGACCTTTTATAACGGTAGTTGGGTGTCGCGGCGCTTACGCGTGAGTTTTCCGCGCGACACCACAGAACTTACTTGAAAGATCTAGAGACTAAGATACCGTACACGTAAATTTAATACGCATGAAAAAGCCCTAAATAACTGAATGCACGTTTAAAGAAACTTCCAACACGTAGAAATAGTATTCTTAATGATACAAAGTCTAGTAACTAAGCGTTAACCAGCTTATATAAGAAACCTGTTGCACACTTGCGCAATGTTGCGCGTGCAAAATTTGTTGCTGAAGCGCGCGTCGTACATCGCGTGTGCACAACTTAATGACGTTCGCGCCAGAAACTTCCCACGTACAGATTTTTGGCTGCAGGTAGAAAATGATAAGATTAGATTAAAAACGTAAAAAAAAATCAGGGGTCACCGAACTCGTTTTGAAGATAACGCGTAGCTCAGACCATAGCATTTCTAAGATTTCCAGTCATTCGAGGCGATTCTGGCCGGATTCATTACTATCTTCATATATTTAAGTTGAAGAATCATATTTAAGTTATGTGTGTTTAACACAGCATATATAGGCCTATTCGATAGATCTTTGCTACATATGCCATTAAATCAGCTAGAACTAGCCTTAAAAAATACAACTTCTAAGTTACGCAAACCTGCATCTATGTACTATTTCGATCCTATTTGAATAGTATATGAGAAATAAATAAAACTTCCCACGTACAGATTTTTTTTTGTTTTTCAGTATAATGGAAAGAACCAGAAAAGGAAGTGATCTGCCGAATAAAAGGGGGGTTCACCGAGCATCCAACAAAAATTTTTACACACAAAGTTAACTCTGCAGTGCAAAAACATACCAGACAAAAGTTATCCCATTTCTGCCGCTATGTTGCGATAGCGAAGCTGTTTTGTCAAAAAAATCACCCAAACTGGAGTGTTCTTATTGGAAAATTTTCACCCCCAATACCGAAATTTCGATCGCAAAGTCCGAGATTTCGGTAACCGGGGCAGCCCGGCTTCTCATTTGAAGGAACCGAATGTCTTTTTTTTTTTTGAAGAAAAGAGCGGCGAGGCGAGATATCAGAAATCGAACCAGCTCAAATGACCGGGATGGTATGAAGAGGCCCTCTTCTTCGAACACCTGTGAGAGTGTGAGTGGCAAAAGCCGTGAAGATGCAATCAAGGCTCGCTTGGAATAATTTATTTGCTCATTTTTCAACACTGTCTTAGGAAGTACATGCCATTCCGTGAATCAATTAACAACGACTTAACACGCGGAAAAATGATCATGACATAGCATTTAACCCGACATGCATTACAGGCTGAATCTAGTAACATAATTAAAAGGTCGTAATACTGACCGCATAGTTATTAAACCGCGCAGCCGTAGGCTGGGCGGTTTCTTGCTCTGCCTTCGGTTTATTTTTTTTATTTTTTTATTTTTAGTTTTGTCGGTGACTATATAAAAACCTCCGCGGATGATGTCATTATCAGCCAATTACAGGCCATATGCATTTCTCAGTTCTTTTCGTCATATCCTCCCTCAGGAGGTTTTCTCAAGTTAGCAAATTAACTGTTTAGACTAAAAATGGCCGCCGACGGGAAAAATGTTTATTTGGTCAAACTTGGGCCAAAATCCTTCGGCGATGGGCGCAGGACATTTGCAAGGATAAAGCATCTAATTTGGTACCAGCTGCTGGCTACTAAGGCTGAAATTATTCAGAGTTTAGCTGTATTTTCGTTTTGCGTGCGAAACAGAAGATTTCCGCGTAATCTGGAATTTTTGTTTCTGTTTACTTTCGAAGGGAATATTCAATGCGCTATAAAGGTATTACTTCTGGCCATGGACCACGCTGATGGTGATAAATGTAAGATCGTGTTTACTTCGCCAGAAGCAATGATGGAATTTTCTGGGGAAAAAAGTTAAAACTTAGCCTTTTATCATGTTTTATAGCGCTCGTCATAAACCCTTTTAACATATGTAAATTGATAGTCAAGGCATTTTTTCCTCAGACATAAACAAAATTCTCCGATTACAAGTCACGCTAGGCCCGCTTCAGGCAAAGAATGTTTCCATATCTCAAACCGCCCTCTCCCTATTCACGTACAGTCGCATGAAATTTCTAAGTTTCTTGGCACAGAGACTTAGTTTCTGCTCAACAAATCTGTTGTCACGAAGCTCTCTAGAACCTCTAATTTCATTGGATCTTGTTGGCACGAAGCTCTATTGTTTTAGGGCTAGGGTCCATTGTTACCATTGTTTGTATATAATTTTCTCAACCAATCCTGTGAGACGTTCCGAAGAGCTTCGTGGCGGCCCCAACAAATGTTGTCAAAGTGCAAGTCTCTTCAATTTTAGAGGAAAAAAAAAATTCGTGTAATGAAGTGGATTTGAACCGGCTTTCCAGCACGGTAGTCTTCTACTCTAACCACTTGACCACGGAGGAAACGCTACCAACGAATGGTTCGATTTAAGTACCATATCAGAAACCCGAACGCTATAAAGAAGCTAACCATTAACCCTAACCCTTATCAGTATTTTCAGTGCTTAGGCCTATAATCAGTATTTACTTTGTGTACGCATCACAAGGTATCCAAGGGCGGTTTGAGATATGGAAACAAGTCCTAACCATCTTTTAAATTTTTTCCGAGTAATGTTTTCTCGCAAAACGTTGTTGCTAAATATTACGTAATGTTTTTGTGAGCGCAAAAGAGTTAAAAAAGCGCGGTTTTAATTTTTTTTTAAATTCTTGTTTCTGAGAGGTTTACGCATGTTTAAAGGGAACTTTATACAATCGATGGTTTCATAGAAAAAAAAAACATTCATTTCAGCTTCAAAGGATTATTTGTTACAGTTCATGAAAACAGTGATAAAGTATACGCTATGACCTTGTGACCTTTGTAGAGTTTCCTCGATGAACTTAAATTTGTCTTATGATTAGTCGGGCGACCGACTATAGGTTTACCGTCGTATTTCGTGTCAAAGCTCAGTCACTTGCAAAGGGCAATACCGTAGACATGTAATAAAGGCTCAACCTTCTTTCCACGATGTCGAAGTTGATGCGGAAAGGAAAAGACGAGTCCAATACGTTAACAAATAGTGCCATCTTTTCTGCGTTCAAATATTATTTTTACGATAACTGCAGAAATTCACGCGTACTCATCGGCTAATTTTTATTGTCAATATGCGGACAGACACATGAAATTAAAATTCATGCGACGCGTCAGCGAGCGAGAGCCGGCAATTCGACAATTTGTTATCGTAAAAAACAAGTTGATGTCAGTTTTTAATGCATCTGTCCTGTTATTGATAATGAATTTCGTCAAAACAATGTCAAAGTAGTCTGCTGATTCACTCGGCTATCGCCTCGTGGATCCACAGCTACTTTGACAATGTGATGACGAAATTCATAATCAATAACAGGACAGACGAATAAAAAACTGACGTCAATTTGTTAAACAGACCTACACACCGTTCGCGGTAGATCCACTCTAAAAGATGGCGTAGTCGATGAGCGTATATTTCTAAACTAATTCGAATAACGTTCCGCGAACTCAAAATATCAAATGAATGATTTAGCGAAGGTCCCAGAAATCAAATGAGTTACCGATGAGCAGAAAATGTGGACAGAGTTTACTTCAGACGACAGATGAAAATTTATAGAAGATTTAAGTATTGATAAAGACAGGGTGCATCGTGATCGAACTCGAGAAAACATCAACAAAGATGCCATGTACTTGTTTGACCGCAGGAGTGGCTTCCATCAGAGTGAATTGTCAAATTTATGTGACCTCTGTCATGATTAATACATTTACTGTATTACGTTTTTGTTAGAACAGAGTACATTACCAGCTGTTATTTATTTTTATTGTGGCATTTGTATATGTTGGTCGCCCATATACGTGCATATTATATTCGCATGTTGTAGTGACAGATGAATGTGATATATTCTTTAATTTGAGTTTGCCTTTTCGTCGAGGGTCGAGGGTCGAGGGTAAATGGTCGAGGGTCGAGGGTAAATGGTCGAGGGTCGAAAAATTTTTCACAATTATTTTTGAACGTCGTCGAATCAAAATTTCATGTTTACTCGAGTTTTTTTTAGCCTGTTCAGGGCTTTCGTTAGTTGAAACAGGCATTTGTTATACTCCCGGGTTATACTGTAGTTTCCCTTAAACTGTTGACTCGACCCTCGACCAAAAGGCAAACTCTAAATTAATGATTTTCAAATCCAACGTTCAAAATTTTGTTCAATTTAAAACCTAGAAATCCCAAATAAAGCAACCAAAGGTTAGAAGCGTGACAGGAAGTTCAACATCATTGAATTGTTGACTGTTCTCCGGACTGTTCGTAAGAGATGGTATAAAGAGAATTTTGAAGCAGGATCTCAGTTGTAATTTTCTTTAACTGTAAGACATTTAAAGGGTCGTCTCTTTTAGGACTAATAGAGTACAATGTATGGGCATTTTTTCTTGAAAGAAAGTGTTAAACGTAAGAAAGACTTAATTTCGAGGAAACATCCGGTATTTCCCATTGAGAAATTTCTATCTCTTGTACTATCTAGGAATGTGATAATAACACCTTATTATCCAATTTCCGCTCTCTAATCTGTCAAGCGATCACTTACAGTTACGGTTAAAAAGTAACAACAAATTTCAAACTTTTAGCTCTAAAGAGTGGTCGAAGTCATCACGCCTCCAACAGTTAGAAAATGTTATCGGTGTGGGAACGACCTGGGTGATAAATACAAAACTCCACCCTGTAATATTATAATAAAACATGTAGACAAAAGGGTCACCGGAAAAGATTCTACAACAGGCCAGCTATTACACAGTCAGGACTACTCGAACACATATTATCATCCTATAGCGGCTCACATAACCAAAAAGAATCCACTTTTTTCTGGCCAAGTTTTCCTCAGATATGAGCTTTACAACTCACTGGATGATGTCCAGCGTGATTACGTCAACACGCTTTGCAGCCTAAATATTGTTTTAAGGTAGTTTTTCAATTTAATGGGCGCAATTGCCGCATGCCTGCGGTATTGCAAAATTTCGTAAGGAAGAGAAAAAACAACGGTACTTCTTGTAACTAGGTTTGTCAAAATAGGTGGTGGTTTTTGGGAACTACATATTATGAGCACCCAAATAACTTTTTAAATGAGTCCAGAAAGGTTCTTGACATGCTTATTCAGCTGCGAGATATTGATTTTTACAGGTTCAAGTCTCGTTTTCCGGAAAAATCGAAAATGTTGTGAGTCTTTGATATATACCCGCTAAAAGTACCATTGTTTCGATCTCTTTCTTTAGTCCTCCGTACTTCGCTTTCATTTCGGAATTTCAAGAGGCTTTAAACCGATGGCGTGAATTTCTTGTTAGTACTTGCTATAGTTGTTTGCCAGCCTGTGAGGTCTATGAATGCGACATTTGACAAGTTGTGTTTCTTATGTTATTATCGTTGAGTTTTCCAAGTTTTTGTTTCACAGGCGATAAAATCAAATCGCGCTGACCTAAGTCTCACATAGGACAAAACCAGTGGATGCGAGAACTTTTTTTTTGAATACAAATAAAAACGCCAATTCCGTTCCGCGTCGCATACTTATGTCACGCATTCTCCGTAAATAAAATATCCATGAAATTCGCCCGCACGGACATAACATAAGCGACTGAGAGTATTTCTACTCCCCCCTGGATGGGATGCTAGTCCATCGCAAGGTTACCCCCAGCATAAATTCGCTGGTACCCATTTATACACCTGGGTGGAGAGAGGCACCGTGAGAGTAAGGTGTCTTGCCCAAGAACACGACACACTAGTTAGCCCCCAACTAGTCGGCTACATTCGAATCTCGAGGCCATATAAAATTTACGAATTCAAAAGATGGTAACTCGAAAATATCCCCTGTCGTATTCTGTTAATAACCATTTAATAACCCATCCCCTGAAATCCAGGGAGCGAAACCCATTGAATTTCTGGGTTTCTGCTATCACTATTTAATATTGTCTACATGACTGTTAAAATGACTAACTGCCGTTCCAAAGAAGTTTGTTGTGCAAAGAGAACGGGACCGCGTGATAGTACGTGATAATTAGGTGATTAGCTAGCATGCCGCATGATAAGAAGAAAAAATTCACAACCAGTTACTATCTGTCTTAGCAACACTTGTGCTTGGTTTAAGTTGGTTTACTCGATTGGCGGTTGTATTCTTTATTGACAGAATCCATATAACCCATAAGAGATGTCACACCAAACCGGCAGCGGAGAAACGAAAATAAAGACACGCTTTAGGCCGGTGCTAATAATAATAATAAAAAAAACAGACGCGTTGTATGGCGCTGTTCTTTTTGTGATACGAGCGAACATCCGGTTGCGACCACCTACTGTAAGCGACCACCTCTGTTCCGGCAACCAGGTTTCTAAAATACCAAACGTTACCGCTTCAAATCTCCATATTTGAAACTTCCTGTATGCAACTACCTCTCTTAAACGACTTCGACCACCCTTTAGAGCTAAAAGTTTGAAATTTGTTGTTACTTTTTAACCGTAACTGTAAGTGATCACGGGTCGGCAAATGATCCCAGGACCGCAAATGATCCCGGACCGCAAATGATCCCCAAATTGGACCGCAAATGATCCCGGACCGGAAATGATCGCCATATTAGACCGCAAATGATCCCGATCAAAAAGTAAGGAATGGCGTGGATTGTGGAATAGGGTGGATAGGGAATTAGCGTACGTGAATACCGATATTTTTATTTAAGCCATCTTATAATTATAATGGCTCACAACTTGCTTGTTTTAATACTTTCGACTAATTTTGTTGCTAATTACGATGTTATGAAATGCACCACTCAATCAATCATCTTAATACGGCTTGCCAGTTTGCATTTCTTTGCAATTCTGCTAAATAAATTTATGATCAGAGCAACATACACTACACATCCTCTTTTGTTAAAAAAAAGATATTTCGGTGTTATAGTTAAATAACATTTTATCAGCCATAAACGCCACTCGTCTTAAGTTTTAAACTAAAATCTAACCATGGAGAACTGTGACAGATGACGCTGTCACCTGAGTAGACTTCCAAAGCTACAACACTTTATCAATCAGTAAAACACCTAGTGTGTAGCACTGGAAATTTGAACAAATTTATTTTGTAACTTTTTCTTGGTCGTATTTTCGCTTTAATTCCTCGGGAATGACTACTTGAGTATTCTAAGAAGCCAAAATTCCAAGCTATAGTTATCAGGTTCAGCTTCATGACCAAACAAGGCCAAGGCTTGCGATTCGTTTTGACAATTAGCTCGTTTGTTAGGTGCTTGACTACTATTGCTACCGGGGTTTCGAGAATGTTTGCGAGTATGTGTATTTCTTAGACTTCTAAGTCAATAGACATCATCAGGCATCAGAGGCGGTATATTTATACCCGTTTACAATTAGCGTGCTTCGTTTGGAAACAAGAGCATTTTGAAAGTTGCGTGACACAAGGCTACGATCGATTTTGTTAAAAAAAGATATCCTTATCTCATGATTTTGAGCCTTTTTAGAAGTTAGAGCATTAGGAAAAGTGCTTATGTAAATGCTTGTTTGTTTAGTACTGACAACCAGACGCCCAAAAAAAACAAAGTAAGGTCCAGATGTTTACGCTATATTCCGGCCGCCATGCTGCTGTACACGGTTGTCCACGAACATGGCGTTTTCATACTGGGCCCTGTAAATTTCTGGGAAACATTTACGACGAATATCTGAAGTTTAGGGACACGCACAGGCCCAAAACTTGGAGAAGTGTCTTATATTAATAGTTATCTTCTATAACATACATCACATTTTCTTAGCTTTTTGCATTGGCTGGTTTTCGATTTTTGTTATTTTTTTTTTATTGCGTGACAGTGAAAACGATCTATATCCTTCGAAGAACAAAGCAGCAACTATGGAAATATATTTTTTTTAATGTTGTAACATGTTTTTTTTTAGTTTTTATGTGTTATCACCTTCCTCGGACATAAATCCATGCCATTCCTTTTTTGATCGGGATCATTTGCGGTCCAATATGGCAATCATTTCCGGTCCGGGATCATTTGCGGTCCAATAGCCCTTTTCACGGTTAGTTTTCCTCATTTGCATTACAATTTAATCCAACGTGGATGCGAGGCAATTTCGGGCTAAAACTGCAAAATAGCCCGAAATTGTCTCACATACATGCCAGATTTTATTGTAATGCAAATGAGCAGAGCTAACCGTGAAAAGGGCTATTTGGGGATCATTTGCGGTCCGGGATCACTTGCGGTCCTGGGATCACTTGCGGACCCGTACAGATCGCTTGACAGATTAGAGAGCGGAAATTGGATAATAAGGTGT
Organism: Platygyra sinensis; assembly: GCA_019787425.1. Lineage (NCBI taxonomy): Eukaryota > Metazoa > Cnidaria > Anthozoa > Scleractinia > Merulinidae > Platygyra > Platygyra sinensis. Next base: position 1,668 of record JAHPZR010049716.1, on the reverse strand, counting down.
TATTATCACATTCCTAGATAGTACAAGAGATAGAAATTTCTCAATGGGAAATACCGGATGTTTCCTCGAAATTAAGTCTTTCTTACGTCTAACACTTTCTTTCAAGAAAAAATGCCCATACATTGTACTCTATTAGTCCTAAAAGAGACGACCCTTTAAATGTCTTACAGTTAAAGAACATTACAACTGAGATCCTGCTTCAAAATTCTCTTTATACCATCTCTTACGAACAGTCCGGAAGAACAGTCAACAGTTCAATGATGTTGAACTTCCTGTCACGCTTCTAACCTTTGGTTGCTTTATTTGGGATTTCTAGGTTTTAAATTGAACAAAATTTTGAACGCTGGATTTGCAAATCATTAATTTAGAGTTTGCCTCTTGGTCGAGGGTCGAGTCAACAGTTTAAGGGAAACTACAGTATAACCCGGGAGTACAACAAATGCCTGTTTCAACTAACGAAAGCCCTGAACAGGCTAAAAAAACTCGAGTAAACATGAAATTTTGATTCGACGACGTTCAAAAATAATTGTGAAAAATTTTTCGACCCTCGACCATTTACCCTCGACCCTCGACCGTTTACCCTCGACCCTCGACCCTCGACTAGTTACCCTCGACCCTCGACCTTCGACGAAAAGGCAAACTTCCTTAGAAGTAAAACAACAATACGAATTAAGCAATAGCTTCATTTCTACTTTATTAACAGTTACATGTATTAGCACAAACCATTCGTTTACTGCCACTTCTCTTTCAAATCTTGCGCGAAGAACTGCTGGCGAGAGCCCATCAAAATCCTACTCCGAGTCTTCTTCATCGTCGCTCGAGTGAGCCGGTGGCTCGTCCGCATATATTTCTACGAGCCCGACAACTTTCATTTCATCGCTACTGCCCGACTCTTGTACGTTGGAACTTTCACTAGAGGACATATATCCATCACTGTCTGACATTTTACTTGAAAAAAAGTGGCGAACTTCGAAGAAATCTCCTCTGGCAATACACGTGGTTGCAGTGGCGAAGTGAGGTAAACAAATCGCTGGAACAATTTCCTACGTCATCGCTTGTAAACTCGTTTCCAGTCTCCGGACCCACTGTTTTTCTCTACTGAGCTCACTTTGGGCGACAAAAAGTCGAGTTTTTCTCTCTCTAACATTACTCGCTGTTGGCAGTTTCAAAAAGTAGACATAACAAGCGACAAAAAAAAAACGCAAAAAAAATTTTTCACTTCATAGGCACTTTAAGGGTTAAAGGGTTACTTTATTACTCTTCTTAAGGCTCTTGGTGGACTTCTCAGCTGAATCCTGCGAAATAGAGTTCGAAAATAATAAATTTTGATGAACAGTCCAACCTGTTTTAAGCAGACACCATATTGCGTGGACAATATACATACAGTAAAACGTGAAATACATAATATTGATGTTTAAAGAAAAAACCTTATTAAGCTGACGCCTCTATGAATTAGATGCAGAAGCCACTGTTAAACGTGGCTTAACTGTCTGAACTACACTTATACGTGATAGCAGGGTTGCAACACTACACTGATGCATTGGTAAACTGAGGTAATTTAATTTCTTTCAACAATTTGAATATCAATATACATGAACAATATAGTGCGATACTTTAAGCCCTGGTCAAACGCCGCGCGATAGTCGATGATAGTTGATTGTACGTCCC
>JAHPZR010049715.1:12500-33359 GCA_019787425.1 Platygyra sinensis | reverse complement strand
TTGGAAATAACAATAACAATAACAATAACAATAACAATAACAATAACAATAACAATAACAATAACAATAACAATAACAATAACAATAACAATAACAATAACAATAACAATAACAATAACAATAACAATAACAATAACAATAACAATAACAATAACAATAACAATAACAATAACAATAACAATAACAATAACAATAACAATAACAATAACAATAACAATAACAATAACAATAACAATAACAATAACAATAACAATAATAAAGTTCTATATGGGGGATTAAATCTCTCGACCTTTATCTCTTCTTGCTCGCAAATAAACGCAAGAACAAGGCACCAGCGCTCTCTTTCGGTGCATCTCCCGTGCGACGATCTATGTCGTGATGCAAAAATCAACTGAAACGAGTCAGATTTAAGCGATCTCATCAATCGTGCTATTGAACACAAGTTCTCTACCTCCTACTCGCTGATATCTGCACCAAATGGAGGCAGACGTAACAATTTGGCTTGGTTGCAGCACCGCTATACAATGTCACTCTGTTGGCGCTGAATGTATAAATACAGTAGTGTGTCGGCGCAAGTATCCGAGTCAACCTTAACCCTTGCTTTTACTCTTTGCATTATACTGAAGCAGGGAAATAATCATAAAACCATAAAACCAATTACCGGTATTTAAAAGGATATAGTACACCCACTTATGCTGACAACCTCCATTAAAATAGTCTACATTGGTGCTAAGTGGTCTAACAAGTGTTAATCACTGGTTTCCGTAGCATGAAGCGACTAGCAGTATTCCTGCTCCCCCCTGGATGGGATGCTAGTCCATCGCAGGGCTAACCCCAGTATTTAGGCGCTGATACCCATTTATACACCTGGGTGAAGAGAGGCACTGTGAGAGTAAAGTGTCTTGCTCAAGAACGCAACACAATGTCCCCGGCCAGGGCGGAAGACGGACGCACAAATCATGAAGCCACTGCCCCTCCATAACTGAACCTGAATCGAGATATCTCAAACATTCCTGCAGGTTCGAAACGTCCAATCAACGGGGACTTCGATGCAACCGACAACACAGACAACTGGTCACAGAGTACTTCACAGGGTAACCTGCGATCAGGCAGGTTATTCACAGGGTGAAATCTTAACAAAGATACCTTCACTTTACAGTATTGTGTTTCAGCAATGACAGTTTATAGGTTTTACAATTAACATACAGGTGTAAAATATGTCGACGCAACTGAATGGGATTACATCTAGACATCAACAAATACCAGAATGCAAGTTAAAGCACGTGTCATTCGTTAATTTTTCAAAATAAACTGTTAGTGAAAGAAAAAAACTGAAAATTCTTAACAGGAAATAACCTCCTACCGAAGTACTCTCTCATGATGTCTCTCGGTGACTCCAAGGCAAACATTATTAAGATATAGTTTAGTATATAAGCTACATTAATTTAGACTATAACAACGTTAAATAAGCGATCAATAGCATAAGAGGAAAACTAACCTTTTACCATGACGTCATAATGTGTGTTGGATTAGGAAGACAAAACAAAGCTATCGCTTCTAATCGTTTTGCAAAACAAAGCAACAAATAATGATAGTAATTAAATTGTCACATGGAAATTAGCTAGTTGTAGTTGGGCGCCATTTTTTACTTTTGCAGGTTCCTTGTCTTCGTCTGGTTTACCACCCGCAGCCATGTGGCCATAGTTACAGATCTCTCACGGCCACAATTAAACAGAGGGGGGTCTGGGTAGATGACATTGTCACTTCTGTTCGCTTTTGCGACTTAATCAGGCGAAAGTGAAATGTCGTAATCAACGCATTGCATAAGGCTTCTGCGAATTGACCAGACAGCAATCTACAGGAGGAAAAAACTGTGCTGTCCTCGCGTCAATGTTTGTCAACAGGATAGGCATTAGAAGAAATCGCCAAAACACTGTCCCTTCAATTTGTAGTAGTATTCTACATGTTAATATTTCTGCATTATTAAAATCAACCAATAAGAGTGAAAAAGTGATTCTTTATTCACCTTAAAGCATAGAATTATTTGTTCTTTTGTACATATTTCTTTCTTTTTGCAATTTCCTTTCAAGATCGATTCTTCCACCTGAGGAACGTTTTTCACAACATATATTGATATATATCTTTGTAGTGCTTTTTTACATTCGGAAAAGGTTCAAAACCAGAAAGAAGCACATTTTAGATCTGAGAAATCAAGTTGATTTGGGGGGGGGGGGGGGGACAGGACAGAGATAGCAACTGGAGGACTCTTGGTGGCCTCTGCCCCACGAGGGGTCAGTACTAGACGTAAGTAAGTAAGTTGGGGGGGAGTATTGGGGGAAGTCGTAGAAATCAAATTTGAGTTGATTATGGGGGAGGGACAGAGGTAGCAGTGAGCATGGGAAAGTTGGAGGAGAAATCCGGACTTGAAACCGCCAAAATTGTTCTTGTTGTCTTTCTTTTCATTTCCAGGGTTTTTGCCATCGCATTTCTTGGCATTACAGCCCGATGTACAGCTGTTGGTCACATCCACAACCAGTCCATCACCCTGATGAAAAAAAAAAAAATGCCTAGTAAGAAAAATTGACGAATGCGTAAGAAGCCCGAAGGCAAGTGAATGTTTGGAGTCACAAGTGGCAAAGTTGATGAGATCTAGTAGAGCCCTTGGATTCCTAAGACACGAATTTTGATTCCAGTTTGGGAACTATTTAGTCCGTGTGTGTGTACTCTTTTTTTGGTTCTCACTGTTCTGACGTCGACTTTGCATGAACGCTATTTTATATAAGACGGATATTAAAGGTTCGATGAACTTTTTAGCCTGGATTAGTTTTTTATGGCAGTCGTAAAATCCGGCACTGGAATTTATATTAAATTCAGTTCAATAGCGTTTTTGCGCAAGTATTCCATAGGTCGATTAGTTGGAGACATGACGCCGCCTTGGCGCGCTTCCACGAAAGAACTAATGCCATTATCAGTTTTGGTAATAGGTTATTGCCTATGTGGTGAGGAATCCCACTTGCTGGTAAAATGAAAACACTTCTCATTTCCTCATTTAAGATGCATGTGAAAGTTAAATGATATCGATAAAATATTGGACACTGTGAATAGAAAAACGCAAAAATTCAAAACTACACATGCAGCGTACCATCAGGGTCCCAACTGACAAATTGTGAAATCGTCGTAAACTTCGACAAACGAGCATGAAGAAGAGAGTGAGAGAAGCGTTTTTCCTAAGGTAATCCTTCTTAAGTTATTTTTAGATCACTCTAGTTTAGAAAATCTCAGAAGGGTCTGCAACTAGCCAATTCCGTGACAGATTTTATTATATGGAGAGCCAAGGGCTTTACAAACGTTTTCAACCTCCACGAACAGCCACCCAACGCGCGTGGTAACAAAATGCTGTTCAACGAACAGCTTGGTACCAGGAGCCCATTACCCTGGGGGGCTTGGTGCCCAGTGTCTTTTTAACAAATTGACTTCAGTTTCTCGTGCGTTTGTCCTGTTATTGATCATGAATTTAGTAATAATAATAATTCGTTATAATAATTTTGTAATAATTTTACTTTGACAATGAGCTCTTGCTTGTTGACTTATCGCATAAATTATAAATTATGTGTCTGTCCATTTATTGGCAAAAAAAAAAAAAAAAACTTTAAAAATTAGCAAATTTAGTGATTAAAAAGAAATTTTGGTATCTCTCAGGGTTTACAGCGGGAGTTATTGTAGGTGGGCCAGACTCGAACTGTGCCACGCGTGAAATCGGAGGACTTTGAACGAAAGCTTGTCGTAACGCGCACCACTATACACCGAGGAAAATGACCCGGTCTTTGGAAAATGACCCGAGGAAAATGACCCGGTCTAATGATTCAGATTCATTCCCTCGATCTCATAACGATGTGATCGACTGAAATTACAATATTTGCAAAGTTAAAATTACTAACAGAATAGCGAGAAATCGGTTTGTACGCGCGAGTAACAAATACCACAACTGGGCGTTTACATAACATCAAAAAAATCTAACAAACAAATGAAAAACTTAACGTACGGACTAATCAAACAAACTTACCAACGTTTCCGGGTAAAAGTCCTATTCGTATATCTTTATGTTTGTTAGGTTCTTAGGGATTCTTGATTGTGTTGAATTTTAACTCCTATCCTCTCCACGCCCGCTACTGATCTGATCCTATAGATATATTTCGTCTCTTAGTATCCCGGGGGGGGGGAGGTTCTCCCTATAATGGCCTATACGGGGAGGCTTCGCCCGAAAGGGGTACCTTTTTCAGGCTTTAGGTATAAAAAAGGGTAGGGATTTCACAAGTTGAGGTATATAAAAGGGTAGGGAAATCGGTCATTTAAGTATTTCAAAGGGCCTGTAATTATAATTTTTCGAAAAGACGCCTCTAAAGGTTGTATAAGTTCATTTATTAAGCACTACATAAAAACGAGAACAAGACTTCCTGAAATAGGTATGTGAAAGGGGTACCTTTTTTCAATAAAAGGTATATAAAAGGGGTACCTTTTCTGCCAAAATGGTATATGAAAGGGTAAGGGGTTGGACCTCGGGGCGGAGCCTCCCCGTATAAAACTTTGTTAAGTACCCCCCCCGGGCTTAGTATGAAGGATAATTTAATCACGTGCTCTTGCGATCACGGAACGAAACTTGACGATTGATCCTTACCAGCTGCATCTGAGTTGCAGCGGTTACAGTTATTGCTGTACCTCAGTAGGGTATTGAATCCAGAAAATATATGACAGGAGATATTACGTGATTTTTAATTTGTAGTTTAGAATTGGTACCTTCCGGGGTGAAAACAATTTTAAGCAACGCCCACAAAACAGGATCTTGGCAGCTCTTGGAGTTTTTCTTTTCAAAATTTCCAACGAGCGGCCCTCTCAATTTGTGAGAGTTCCTTCCCTCCCCCTCCCTGGTCCTGTAGGACTGAGCTGTGCGTCAGCAAGTTTATGACGCAATTGGGAAGTTAGAAGTTCCGTCGAGACTGGAGCAGCGGCTGTTTCACTTCCTGCGTGTATGCACACTAAATAATGAATTGATAGGCCATTTTGGAGTTCCCCGTGTGCCTCTGTTTCAAAGCGAGTCTTAGAGCGAAACCATTCTTATAAAAAAGACTGTGATTTGCATGAAAATGATCCATATGAAGCTACATGTAGAACTCATTTTCATATGAAAAGTTTCGCACTTATTTAGACTTGTTTTGAAAGAGAGTCACTAGAGAACTCGGAAATGGAATTAAAAATGCTGATCAAAAGCCGATCAGCAGTTGTAGTGTTTTCAATGATCGCGTTGTAAATGACTACCTATAGTGTCCTTAAAGTGTGACACGCGCGAACTAAAAGGCCAGCTTTCACATTTACTCAATGTAAGTAGATTTGTATTACTTTGTACTTATTAATTATGCGGTTTCTCAATTCGAAACGTATTTTAGGACATCAAATTATTTTTGTGACAAAATTATCCGGGGGAAACTTGTTGATGGGCTCGTATTTGGGTAAACTTTTATTTAAGCTTCTAGATCTTCCGACATATTTTCACACGTGATTAGCATAAATGTTATGTTCTCTATGATCAGTATGGAAATTGCATATGATAGCTTTAATTTGACTGAATAAGGATCTTTAAATACTAAATTTGTGTTGCCCCAGCCTTCAGTGGAAGCGTTTTCCATGTGCTCGCGATTTATTACTATCACTCGCGATCGAGTAGATTCGGCGCCATGTTGTCTTAGCAAAAAGTGGGCGGGAAGGGGGGTGGGAACGGAAGTCGGGTAACGAAACGTCTGTTCGGAAAAGCTGTGAAAACGATAAACACCCTCCATAAGTTGTGCCTCGATGATTTTTAGGAAATAAGCAACAAGCCAATTTCATGTCCAATAAAAACAATAAACACATGGAGAGACCACATGTTGTACCCAAACATTAGCAAGAATGTGACACAGCTCAGATTACATGTATCTGTAGGGTATGAAATGTCTGAAAAGAGTCTAGTGATAATTGTAGGTTTTTAAAGGTTTCTTTTGTAGTAAGATTTGGAAATCTTTACCAACAAAGCCATTTTTTGTTAGAGAATCTTTTCAAGCCATTGGATTGGCAAGATTGCTAGGAGTCATATTACTCTCCTGCAGAGTAAGTGTTTTCCAGTTTGAATCTCTCTTGGCTGAAACCCTGTTTGAATGCTACAGGTGATCATCTTATCTTCCCAAACAAACAAACAAACAAACAAACAAATCTATTCAGAGAGAAAGCTAGAGGAATTGCATTTGATGTGCATGCTCCAATTTGCTCCGCACTGTCTCTTTAGTCTGTTTCCAACATGGCTAATGAAATACTTGTACCATATAGCTTTAATTTATAAATAATCCTTAGTAATATCAGACTCGTATTTTTTCCCTACAGATTACAGCGCAACTAAAAGTAGCAAAGGCCACTCAATTTTTATCTTACACATTGCATAGTCGCCATTTTCATCCTATAAAATGATTGTGTTATGAAACATAAAGAGGAGCTTGTTTGGTCTTGTGTGGTCTGTTCAGGCTGTTGCCAACATGTGGAGGATAACTTCTGCAACATCCTTGAACAATTTACGTCAAGTCCTTCTTAGGAGAAGTGCCATTACAGTAAGACTTTATCATGCAAACGGTGGATGTTTTGGTTACAGACCATCTCCAGGAGTAACTCTTAAAGGTCAGCTACACTGTATTAGCAGTCTTATTATGAGTAAAGATTTTAAATCAAGCTGCAGTTAACGTTCTTTGGATCATTGTGTAGTTCTAGAAAATATCAATACCTCCCCTAAGAAAGATATTTTTTTTCCGAGATCATCCACACCTAGTAATTCCAATTAATAAGCTTTGTACATTTCTTGAAATGTTTCTCTTACAGAAAACCAACCCCAGGAAATTCCAATCCATTTTGTGCGGGGCAGGGGGGAGTATGGACATTTCCTTGAACTGCACATTGTTTTTTAAGCAACCAGCAAATTTTGAAATGGGTGGAGAACTGAAACTCAACCCTTGGAGGGGGCACATACAGTATTTTCTGAAAAGGTTGATTTGGCACTAATTAAAAAGTGAGAACTGTTGGATGACTGAAAATATATGTAAGTTGGAATGTATGATTGAGTTGGCATCTCATCCAGAGGAGAAGAGGTAGTAACGATATTCCATGTTGCTTCACACCATGAAAGCCATAGCTGAGTAGTACTACATGTAACTAAGATTTAAAATCAAATCCTATTACTACTATAAATAATGGTAACTCTTCAAACTTCATCCTTTTTTGTATCCCAGGCTATCAACATTGATAATTAGAAAACAGTCCTAAGAAAGCAAACACCCTGATTGGTTAATAATCGTGTTTGTATAACTCGATGGAGACACAGAACTAGCCCACGCTGTCGACGTAGTGATGGCCCGAGCAAAGAGAATTTACATTTTGATAATCAAAGTTAACAAGTTGTTTTCCTTTTTTCTTGTCGCGGTGTTTTCTAAGAGAAATACAGAAAACATGTACTCCGTGTTTCTATCGAGTTATTGAAACACTCATGAAAGTTTGGGAGAACTCGAAAAAGCTGTGGAAACATTCGCCTGCGGCTCAATTGTTCCCAAAGCATTTCTCGTTCTCCCAAACTTCCACTCATGCTTCTATAACTCAACAGAAACACGGTACATGTTCCTATTTCTTAAGTGCAGGTCAGGATTGGGTTTTTTTATCACTTCATGGTAAACAGGTGATGAAGAGGTATTGCAAAACCAAATCAAGAATGCTGATATTCTAAGACTGGTGACTGCTTACAGAGAACATGGACACAAGAGTGCTGATGTAAATCCACTACATGTAAATAATATATCAACAAGGTGGGCTTCTTAATTTCCCAGATCATTGTACTGCACTTGTCACTAAGATTAAGGTGATGCTGAATGGTACACGTAGGAAATTGTTTGTGCAACTTGTCCAACACACTTGTAATTTTGTTTATTAACCTGTAGTGCCTTATTAATAAGTTATTAATAATAATTTGTCAAGTGTTTTTCTACATGACAGCTTTTGTAAATTTGGAGAAAACAATTTTTCATTGATGCATGCTGTTATTGCAGGGAAGAGACGACTACACATCAGCTCAACTCAACCTTTAATCTCCACCTTATGGTCTCCCTCTACATCCCTTAAAAATCTACACTGGGGTCCAATCCCCTAACACATGATAGGCATTGGGACTGATCCTTGCATGTTGTTATAAATGACTGTAGCTCAGTCTAAATATTTAATATTGTTTAGCTGTCCCAATTTTTTTTTTAAATTGCCTGCATTTACCATCTTTTATGTTGATTTAGTTCTGCTGAAGGATGGATTTGCAAGTTACATTTAATAAATGAAATTATAAAGTAAAACATTTCACTCTCACTGACTGATTTATTTTCATCCAGAGATTCGCAAGAACTTTCTTTAGAGAGATTTGGTTTGGATGATGTTGATATTAACAAAAATTTCAAGTTATCAGGTAACATCTAATGGTTTACTTGTCTTTCAGTTGTGTGCTTAATATACTACTAAATTAGACTAGATATATAGATTTGCATGTAATAATACATGTACGGTAAATGTCCAAAACCCCTTCATTAAATCCAAACAGTCACTTGCTATGAGGGGAGAGACGTAACGTTCCTCACAGGACGTCAACCACGTGAATTCCAAGTGTCGTTCGGATGTGCCAAAATATTCTTAATGCGCTTTAGAAACGATAGCTACAACAGGGTTTGCAACTTCTGCCAGTTTAGACAAAGTTTATTGAAGCGATGCGTTGAGATGTTACATGGATGCTTAAAAACCTTGTAAAAAAAAAAAAGGTACTTGAAGAGATGTGTAGCGAAGCGATAACCAAAGCGGTTTCGAAAAACTAAGAAGTAAATATAACGAAAACTATAATTAGTAAGACTAACTAGAGGAAACTATGAAACTTAGAAACAATTGTTCCGAGAGTAGAATGAACTATAAAATACATAAGGATGCAAAACTTACTTCTGTGTCCGCTTGAGGAATTTCACGAGTTGTAACATAGAAGCCTTAAGAAACTTTTCCTGAACACGTTAGAAGAACGTCTGGGTAATACAAAGGATAATAGCTTTCTTTGTTCCTAACATCGTACGTGGGTAAACATATCCTTGGACTAACCACAAAAACAAGTAAAAGGACAATGCAAAGAAACTTCTAAAGGCTAGAAAGGAAATGCGAAAAACCATAACTATTTGGCAGCAACACTTGCAAAATTAGAATTGCTTAATATTTTTATAATACAATCAGATAGCTGTTCTTACACTTTCTCTACATTTTTAATCAACATCAGCTAGAATACATGCAGTCAAGTATTAATATTTACTAGCTTTTAATACAACTTACTTTTGATAAATTAAAATAATTTTTACTACATGTGAGTAAGAATCAATTAAAAGGCAATTCTTTTCACCTACATAGGTTTGTTGCAATGCAATGGACAGGAAGAAGCTACTCTTACAGAAATTCTCGAACATTTGGAAAAAGCATACTGTGGCCAATTATCAGCAGAGATTCAGCACATTGTGGTATGGATTAGCAATCTGAGATAGTACTACAGTGTACATGTATCTAGTAGTATTATAAACAGACTGACTGAAATATTTTCGGCTTACTATAAATTACTGTATGTACTGTAAGTCACGTTTGGTGTTTGTGTTAGAGATGTGACTACAGTTGAACCTGTACAGTATAAAATGGCCACATTGAGAGAGCAATGTCATTTAACTGAGTTGATGTCCTTTTAAGTTGTTCAGGTCTGTAACCACTCTTCAATTGCCTGGGTGCAACAGGCGATTGACCTTAATTTGCGTTTGGGTGACTAGAAAAGCTGTCTTGCTTTTTACTTTGTTCAAACTTAATTTTCACAGTTACATGTACAGTGTAGGACCTTTGGGCTCCTTTTAAGTTTTCTTTAACTACAGCGGCCTTGTCTGTTCACAGTTTGTTTTGTCGACTTGAAACTTGTTACATGTACAAAACATGAAGTGTAGGTACTCAACGTGTACTCATGATCAGCTGAGTCAACTTAGTCTTTCATTTGACTAGTACAACTGTAAATTATAAAGTCGAACCTCCAGTTGCAACCATCTCTCATAAGCAACCACTTCTCAGTGACCAGTTTTCCAAAACACCAAATTAAGTCAATTCACCATATTCAGTGGGTCCAGTCTTACAAACAACCACTTCTCGTAAGCAACAGCAACCTTGCGCACTTTTAGAGCCAAAAGTTTGTAATTTTTGTTAATTTCCTTTTAATCTCCTGTAAGCAACCACTTTTTGGGAAAATAAGATGTTAATGTTCATTATCGCGTTCCTGGGCTGTAAAAGACATGTCAATTTTTCTGTGGAAAGGTACTTTTCACATGAGGCAAAATTTGACCCAATGGTTGAGGCAAAAATGTAACCCAATATGGTCCAAGCTCTTGTAGGTGACTAAATACATGTATCAAGTCTAGGTAGTCGCTTATGAGAGGTTTGACTGTGGTTTATTAATGACTTCTTGTTGGTAGACTGAAACGTAAGACTATTATCTTCTGCTTGTCGTACCATTACTAGCCCTTCATTAGTTATGTATTAAGCACTTAATGAAATGTGTATTGGACAAAATTCATCAATTTGTGACTAATCAATAATTAAGTATTTTCAATTTGAAAATTTTAATTGACATTACATTTTTAATATACTTATTTTGCTTCCAGGATGAGTCAGAAAGGTGTTGGTTTGCAGGACTGATTGAAGAAAGTGTCCATTGGACACTAGAAGCAGACAGACAGACACACTTGGCTGAGCTGTTATTGAAATCACAGGTACAGTACACTCAGCTGTGAAGCACTGTGGTGATGATGGAGAAATTTGATAAAACTAATATTACCAGTGTACTGTTTGCTCTGACTAAAGGCGCGTTTACACTACAGAAAAAAATGGGCCCGGACCCGTCAAAAAAGTGGTACGGACCCATATTTTTTGCAAAGAAATACTGGAGTTTCTGCAGGGGCGATAGGCATCTATGGCCATGCAGAAACTCCTGGCCAGTATTTCTTTACAAAAGTTATGGGTCCGTACTACGTTTTTTGGCGGGTCCGGGCCCATTTTTTCTGCCGTGTAAATGGCCTTTAATACATATAGCACAAGGAAATATTTTTTAACATACATGTATACAGCTGTAGTGTGCTTGAGATTTGATATATGAGGTAAGGAAGAAAGTCATGACAAGAAGAGTTGTCTGGAAAATGATGTAAAGTAGGTCTGCATACAGTCATGGGATGAGCCATTTAAGTGGCTTAATTGTCAGGCCAGGTTTTATCCCAGTTTCTTTACCGTGAAGCGACCAGGAGTATTTTTACTTCCACTGAATGCAATGCTAGTCCATCACAGGGTTTTCCCCAGCTGGTACTTATTTGCAAACCTGAGTGGAGAGCCGGGCTCCGTCTGTGAACAATGTCCCTCAGCTAGGGCTCAAACCCAGACTGCTCAATATACATGTAAAGTTTAATGCACTAACCATGTTCTTTTAAGAACTTATTACCAATTTTATGCACACTTCATATTGTGAACAAGGCATTTGACAACTTTGTTGCCAAGAAATTCCCAACAGTCAAGAGATATGGTGCTGAAGGGGCAGAAAGCATGATGGCATTTTTTGATGAACTCTTTCTTCAATCCTCATATTGTGAGTATTCAGTGCATAACACAAAGTTATTAGTTCTATTAGGACTTTTATTGTAGTTGTGCTTTGCAGGAGCCGGGCAAGCACATGTAAAACACTTTATATGTGTTTGAATGTCAATTACATGTATGTACCGGTAATTTACTATTATTTGCATCGAGCTGCTGAACGTCACTTGAGTGTAAAAATTATAAAGCAAATTACCAATTACAGTCTGCAGTCCCAACAAAACTGCCCCCTTGTTTCCAGTCTTGCAAACAGACCATCCTCTACCCTCTACGCCCCTCTTTTCCACCTTGTGAAGCAGACTACCCTCTACGTCCATCCTCTCAGACCATCCTCTACCCTCTATGCCCCTCTTTTCCACCTTGTTAAGCAGACTGTCTACTTTCCCTATCCTTGGCCCCCTGTTCCTTACTTCTTAAATATACCCCTTCCTCATCTCTTCTTGTTTCCAACCTTTTAAACAGGCTGCCTTCCCTACATTTACTCTCCTTGTTTCCAACTTCCTAAACTGTCATTCCTCCCCTTACTCTCTGATTTCCAGCTTCTCATGTACATGTGTAGACCTCTGCCTCGCATGTTTGTTACAGCCATTCAAGCAGACTGACCCCTCATCTGCTATATACATGTATGACTATGTGTATACAAGGTAACTTGTTCACTGCTGGTAATCATGCATCACTATTTAAGTAGTTAAATACATGTTCTTTAATTATAAAGTAGTTCCTTGAATTCTCTCAATCATCAAATTGATCCTTCTCTTTTTGACCTCACAGGTGAAATCCAAGAGTTGGTTTTAGGCATGCCACACCGGGGACGTCTCAACCTTTTGACAGGTCTCCTCAAATATCCTGCTGCTCAAATGTTTTCCAAGGTCTGTTCTCTTAAATTTGGATGTAATTTTTAGTCTATTAGTATTTTACTAATTAACTTAATGCAGAAAGTATGTGCGTCACATGAATACTACTGAGCCACAGTGGGTCTGAAGATACATTGTATGCAGAAATACATTCGACTCCTTGCCTCATTACAATACAACATTGTACAAGACCTCAGAGTTGATCTACAGTATGGTCAATCGATGTTGATGCCATTATACAGTTCTTTTTTTTAAAATTTCAAATGTAGCATTGTTCACTTGCACCCTCACCTGTGATGGCTCTGTATGATTTTTGAATTCAAGTCTTTTAAAGGGCAATGGAGCACAGGAAAAAAAAAGAAAAGAGACAAAATCTACAGACAAGGCTGTCATTAAGTTTTGAGTCGCCTCCTGCTCCTTCGTTCTCCACAGCCATAGTGAAGTTGTCATTTTGTCTGTGAATTATATCAACCACATGTAAATTCACCTGTGCACGTAGCATCAAGGGAAAGTCAAGCGTACTTAGCCATGACAGGTGTTGCAGGTTATGGCCTTTAACTTTTTTTTACCAGATTGGGTTACTTAAATCTGTACTATACTAATCACATAAGCACTAAGTATCGGCTAACCCAAGTCAACACTGGGCAGATGAGGATAATTTATACCTAACTTGCAATGTGAGGAAAAGTTTATAAAAACTATTAACAGCCCTTTTCACTCTTTTCCTGGTTTCTATTCAATGTTATATCATGCTTTGGTATTAATACAGCAACAATTTAAATCAATCTCATTTTGCAATGAGTGTTTTAACTCTGCTTCACGTGTTCAGCTCTACAGTACATACATTATTCCTTGCATTATTGTAAGTTTGTAGTTAATTTTTATTAGATGAGAGGAAACTCTGAGCTTCCACCAGGCACTCAAGGCATTGGAGATGTCCTGTCACACTTGTGTAAGATGATGTTACTGTTCATGTAAAATCATTGCAATTCCTAGAACCATAAGTGTGCAATGTCAGGTTTCCCTTGTCAAGCTCTACGATTGAATCATCTTTAATAAAGTTACTGACAAGAGTTTTACTTTTGGTCAGAAATTAGGGAAAGAAGTCTGGACTACCCCCTTAAACAGGCCATCTGATAGGGTGCGGAAAAAAACTGAAAATTATGCGGAAATTTTCGGCAATATTATGCGGAAGAAAATGACGATTATGCGGAAATTTCTACAATTTAATAACGTTGCTCCCATGGCTTTTTCCAATGTACAAAATACACGTTAACGTCTTACCGATAATTTTAGTCCTTTATGACACGTTTGACCTTTTGCTGCCATTCGTGGACAGGTATTTCTTCGTTTAGCGCAATTTTTCCATGGTTTGTCGTTGTGTTTGTCCGAAGCTTAGTAACCAGGCATTAAATCGGACGAGAAAAACTGCGCACCACTAGAACTAGAACCCAGGCCCATAACCAGAAGACGCACGGAACGCCTGGAGGCTTAAAATTGTTTACGAACGAAAAGACGTGTTTTCGTCGCTGTTTTGGGTGAATAACTTCTTCAAAATGATCAATTTCTTCGATATTTTTGCTTCTGATGATGGTAATCAGTTGCTTTCTCGCTTATATGTAGCAATTTTCTAGTTTTATGCGGAAAAATGCCCCAAGGATGCGGAGGATGCGGAAGTAGGTGAATTATGCGGATCCGCACCACCGCATCCTGTCAGATGCCCTGCTTAAAGTTTTAAGCTTGTAGCATTTGATATTTTATATTAAACTTAAAAAGTGGATCGTATACTTTATTACATGAAATTTTGACATCATGTTATGTTTGCATGACATAATAAAGTTGAAAGTGATATAATATTTAACAATTATTCCTCGAGCCCGAATGGGCTCTGAGTTAATAGCCCATGAGGCTGAAATAATTGTTTTAGTAAAATCCAACTAGTTGGTCAAAAAAATATCGAGACAAAACATCTTTCGCTAGTTAAAGCCATTGTTTTGGTTTTCAAAGCCAGTGCTTTTCGCTACTAGTGGGCTATAACAAATAGCCTACTAGTAGCTCAACCAATCAGAACGCAGCATTGATAATAGACCACTAGTTGGATTTTGCTAAAATATTTAACAATTATTCCTCGAGCCCGAATGGGCTCTGAGTCAATAGCCCATGAGGCCGAAGGCCGAATGGGCTATTGACTCAGAGGCCATGAGGGCGAGAGAAATAATTGTTTTAGTAAAGTCCAACTAGTTGGTCGAAAAACTATCGAGACAAAACATCTTTCGCTAGTTAAAGCGATTCAGCCGCCATTGTTTTGGTTTTCAAAGCCGGCACTTCTCGCTACTAGTGGGCTATAACAAATAGCCTAATAGTAGCTCAACCAATCAGAACTTAGCAGCATTGATAATAGACTACTTGTAGGATTTTACTAATAAAAGTTATCTTATCTTATCTTATCTTTTCCTATCTCATCTTATCTCATCTTATTCGCGACATCGTGTCGCAAAATTCCATGTAAGGTAGCACATTAGTTATTTATCACTAATTATGCTGGTAATAATATTGTTGTTGGCTTTATTTCATTTCCCTCTCTCTCTTTGTATTGTAGTCAATTCTGCAGATCTTGATTATGGTCGCAAACAGCCTCTCCACGTGACAATGTTACCAAACCCATCACACTTAGATGCTGTTGATCCTGTAACTACTGGGAAGGCAAGAGGTCGGCAATTGACGTTGAAAGATGGTTGCTATAGTGATCTCCCCGACTGCCAATTGGGTGACAAGGTGACATTTTTTTCTACAATGCATTGTCGTTCTGGTCAGAACTTCATGGTAGCCCACATATCCATATATGGATAAGACATTCCATATATGGATATATATGTAAAGACAATATGGGGAGTGTGATCTATAAGTGGGCTAGCATGAAGTTCTTGCTGTCATTCTCAACCCTAGAGCCCTCCTCTAGCAAATGGCCGAGAGCACCTTTTCAAGAAAGCAAAGAGTTTGGGGTCGGCAGTGGAAGTGTATAATTAATTTATTTTGTGAAGCTGCTTAGCCATAGATAAATGTCATTTCATCTTTTCAAAATCAGTGTTCTCTTCTCAGCCATTTATGGCAACATAACTTTGTATTTGATTTACAAGTGACTCTTGCTTTCTCTGATATCCAGTAGTGATCTACTAACAGTAGACAGTCACTGTGGTCCACAGCAAACATAAAATGAGAAGGATCTGCATTAACTAACATAGCCTGTGCTTGTTTTCTTCTCAAAGGTTTTGAGTGTTATGGTGCATGGTGATGCCTCGGTCTCCGCTCAGGTACAAAAGCAACAGGGATCTACTTGTAGAAATTGAGAATTTTAAGTACTAAGCCAGTAGTTGAGAGAGACACTCAGTGTTTCAAATGTGTCTCAGTCCCCAAGAACACAACACATTGACCCCCGCCAGGGCTCAAACCCACACTGCTCAAGTCCAGCACACTGACCAAAAGGCTACCACATGCCCCCTTCCCCCACCCCCCATACAAGGGTTAACTATTAATTTTTTCAACTAAGGTGTTAATTTAGAATCTTGTTTTAGATAGGCCCAATTTAAAAGCAGTTTCAACATCAGACATAAAGACTCAAGTCTGAAAATCAACAGCCCCAATGCTTGAAGAATGGTGTTGTTGTAAAAATAGTAAAAATAATAAGTACATGCAGTGCACATCAAGTAAAGAAAAGACTATGAATATAAACATGTTTCAGCAAATACATAATTTCTTGGTTAATTTCTATTAGTAATTTTAATATAATTTGTTGGGGTATTTGTCACACAGGGCGTTGTCGCAGAGACCCTTTGTCTGGCAAACTTACCTCATTTTAGTGTTGGTGGCACTATCCATTTGATTGTTAATAATCAGCTTGGTTTTACAACTCCTGGAGAGAGAGGAAGGTACTTATTACTATAATCATGATATGTACTCCATATCAAACACGGAGACAGTTTATACCACATTCAACACCGAGAAGAGAGCTGAAAATATGACACATGAGCAGAGTATTTTTTTAACAAATCAGATTTCCTAACACTGACACAGGGCGATAAGATTTCCTTTGTTTAAACTTGATAAAATAAATCCAAATAGATGGAGAAGTGACTTTTGAATTAATATTAATTACTTTTGCACATAATCAATAAACAGACATTTAATCAAAATACATAATGACATTAATTTGTATACTCTTACTTTTGTGAATGCATTATTATACATGTAATAGCAATCTTTAAATTGATGAACTTTTTTAAGTCGGCTTTGTCGATCATTGTTTTACAGGTCGTCAATGTACAGCAGTGATGTTGGTAAAATGATTGGTTGTCCTGTGCTCCATGTAAATGGTGATAATCCGGAGGTACCGTATGCCTCATGTTGCAAGGGTTTTTATCTGAATTTGAAGGGGGAGGGGGTCCCCACAGGAAAATATCAGCCCCTCCGCTCCCCTCGGGGGTGGGGGGAACACAGTGCCATGCTCTGTATGAAGACAACTGGGTACCAGTACCGTTATTCCTTTATGACAATTCCTTCGAAATGTCTCAGAGCAGAATATTTCCCCCTGGATGCAGACCTTACTCAATCAATAAGTTTACCTTCACCTTACTCTTAGTGCCAGAGTGGGTAAGTTCTCAACTGCGTGAAGGTTTCTGTAATTTACGGGGTCACGTGATTGGTGTAACACCCAACCTCCAAACTGGATGACTAGGGGACTGTCCTTTTCCGGGCCTTGATCCCTCTACCAATCTGGCTTGGTTGAACACACCAGGGACTACATGTAGGTCCCACCGTCAAAGCTCTTGGGGTCATCAAAACACACAAGTCTAGATCTACCACTAAGACAAGGTGACAAGCCCAGAATGGAGTCAGTCAATAAGTATCCACTCCTGATTTCAGAGCTTCTTATAGCGAAACAACTTTTGTGATAATGTTTACAATGTACAAGACCAATGGCCACCTCTTCCTTTACTGTGCATTGAAACATCTAATGTGGGAAAGTTGCAAATAGTTTTGTGAATGTTCTGATTTGCTGGCGCTAAAGGATTTGTCGTCGTCGGTGCCCTAACCCGGACAAACAGGACTACATGTAGCTCACTCATCAACTTGTACGGCTGTAAGAGTCAGTCAGTGTGGTCGCATTGTAGTATGATCATATTCAATTTTTCTCAAGTTGAAGGTCTTCTACCTAAATATATGTGTATCAATTCCATCTGTTATTTTTTTTGTTTTGTACAGGAAGTGGTTCGCGCATGTCGACTTGCCTTGGAATACAGAATGAAATGTAGAAAGGATGTTATTGTAGATATGCTGTGTTACAGACGATGGTAAGCTTGTGCTTACTGTATAATTGGTTACATTTCTTAACGTCTCTAAGAGTGTTTTTCAAATGACTGTGGGAGGTAATTCTGAATTGCTTTAATTTAAATTGAAATAATTAGAGAGAAAGCCACATTAGGCTTAGCTGGTTTTTACGCGGGATCGAATTGGAATTTGTAAATGTTGGTTTTCATCAGGAGGAAAACCAAAAGAGCTATCAGAGTACCGGGGGAAAGGTCCTCGGAGCAAGGCGAGAACCAACCGGCAACAAACTCAGCCCACAAATAACGGCTGGTAAAGGCTATTTTCTTCGCTAGCCACACGCAATAATGAAAATTAAGCTCATCTAAATTTCGCTTAAATACCAGTCGGCGAGCGAGGTCATTTTTTTCTCCCGTGACCGCTCTCGGCATGCAGGCTCCGCTCTCCGAGCAACCTGCAAGCAGAGCCTCTTATCTCTTTTTTGCTTTATATTTTTTTACGCGGTACAAAGCATATGTACCGTAAGAAAAGGCTCTGCTTGCAGGGTGCTCTTCGGTAGCCTGTTGAGAAGCTAAGCCGATACATCAGCAACACCTTGCAATACTTCAACGTTCAAGGCAAACTTTGCAGTGAGACTGCTGCCCGACCTGCCCGTATTAGTTCTGGTTCACACTAGGACATAACGACTTGAACGACCTAACGGCATAATGTGAACGAGGAAAACCAGGCCATAGGGAAAAAAAAGCAGTCTTTTTCACTATATTGTTATATGCTCGTCTTGTTATGTTGCCATTGTATTGTGTCATTATGTCAAGACTGCAATTGTAACGACATAAACGTCGATTTTATGTCGTTATGTTTATGTCGTTACGTCGCTGGTGTGAACAAGACCCTACTGACCTTTACTGATTGATTGACTGATTGATCATTAATTTACAATTAATTTATTGCAGGGGTCACAATGAGATTGATGATCCGTCTTTTACTCAACCAACAATGTACCAAATAATAGAGAACAGACCAAGTGTACCTGACGTGTACGCCGACAGCCTGGTAACAAGGGGTGTGGTCACTCATGAACAGCTGCAGAAAGATGCGTCTGATTACACGGCGTACCTGAATAATGAATTAAAGCTTGCAGATAATGTTACACCCAACACAAGCCACCTTGAAGGACACTGGAAAGGCTTAGTACAGGCCAGTGAGGACAAAATTACCACTTGGGATACAGGTAGCAGAGCTTGTGATAAAAATTGTGTTAGCTTGAATGTAGCCAGCTAGCGAAATGTCCAATGCGGACCAAGGAGTGGGGGAACTTCTCGCGTTTCGCCGG
Source organism: Platygyra sinensis (assembly GCA_019787425.1). Lineage (NCBI taxonomy): Eukaryota > Metazoa > Cnidaria > Anthozoa > Scleractinia > Merulinidae > Platygyra > Platygyra sinensis. Next base: position 14,111 of record JAHPZR010049715.1, on the reverse strand, counting down.
TTTCCTTAGAGACTACGCTGCTAAAAAAAGACTGAAAAAAACACACTCGCCAGTGAAATATTTTCAGCTTCACAGGCAAAAGGACCACTAATAGTATATAAAGGGCAAAGTATCTGTCTCAAGTAGTTAACTGGCTTGATGTGAAAACGGAAAGAATATAATTTTAGACAAATATCATCTCGAAACTCTATCTGTCCAAACATTTTCTCGAAATTTTTATATTGAGCCAAATGCGTGGTCTGTGAGGCAAATTGCCATTATCGACTGCGCGCGAGACTTGCGCAACTCACTTTGTTTGTAACAGAAAATTACACAGCTACTGAAAAAAAAAAATAATTGTTCTCTACCAAGGCACAATATTGATTCATAAATGTTGAACAACTTGTCTTTTTGTTTTCTTAGGCTTTCCTCTGGAGGGCTTGATGTTTGTGGGAGCCAAGTCTGTCGAGACACCAGACTCCTTCAACATTCATCCGCATCTGAAAAAAACTCATGTTGAAGCTAGGGTAAAGAAACTTATGAGTGGGGCTGGGATTGACTGGGCCACAGCGGAGGCGCTTGCTATCGGAAGCCTGCTTTACCAAGGTTACTTGTTTAAAGTGCACCTAACCCCAAAAACTTTTTTTCGCTAAAACAATAAAGCTTATTTTGTGGAGTAACTAGCCGCAAAAATGTTTTCGATTTGGTTGAATCTTTGATTTTCTATGGCTCGTCAAAGTACGTGAAATTGCCGCCATTTTGGTCCACGACCGAGTTTAACGGAGAATGGGTCGAGGGCCGGATGTGACGTCAAATCGAGAACACGATGATTCTGAGATTCGCATATTTACTTGTTTCTGTGGGAAAGGCTGGAAAAGTTGTTCGAAAAAAATGCTAGCCAGGTGCGCTGTAGTGTGATGTAGCAACACAACAAACTTACAGGAGGTACTCCGCTTTATGCCATACGTTTTATGGAGAGATGTCCTGAAGAGAAGAAACGTACAAAGTGATGGCTCGATTCGTGCAAAGTGATAGCCGTCTAAAGAGTTCGGTGATCTGTTCCATAGAGTATTTCAAACCAGATGATCTCGCTCGATGCCTGGATTTTCAGAGAGAGGAAGGGATTTTGCCGACTCAGTGACTTAAGCGAGACGAATTTGGAATAACCGTCCATCGTTTCATGAAGCCGTTGTTGCATCTGATCTGAGAAACAACAGCAGTCAGTCGGCACAGCCGACAGATAGTTTTGTATTTGCCCACTACTAGTCTTAAAACTCCATTTCTGAAGCCATACAGGTTTAATTCCTGGATATTCAGTAACACACTTTAAGGTAATATCAGCACCAATATCTTCAAGAACAAGATCACTCTTCTTTGAGTCTTGACAACCTTCTAACTCACTCTAATATAATAATAACAACAATAACATTCGCTGATGTTTTGAAGGGAAGCGACGCTACAATTTCCACAATCGCAGGAAAAGAACACAAACATTGTGTCATGGGATAATCATTTTGGTCTACGTTGAACGAGTGAAGTTAAAATAATTTGAGAAAGTTAACGGACTTGACTTTTATTTATACGAAAGTATGTTAATGCCAGATCGAAGAATATGCGAATTTAGTAAATATA
>JAHPZR010049715.1:0-10000 GCA_019787425.1 Platygyra sinensis | reverse complement strand
GCTAAGAAATGGTATCTAATGCACTTGTGCGCCAAATGACTGTGTCCCTCTAGTCACCATTCTCGCGCTCTTTCCTTTTCCCGCTCGAGGCACATCTAAGACTGGACCCGAGAAAGTCGATTCGGATGACGTAGCTCTACAAAGATACCTGTCGATCTCTAATAGGTTGTTAGCTCTGTACAGCTACGTCATCACCAAGTATCCACGCCCCACCCCCACCTCCCCCCACAGCGAGAGGGAGAATTGGATGAAATTTCATTGTGTCTGTCAAGTAGCCTTACTATTTCTTTGTTTGTATCGTTTGTTCGGTTTTGTCGTTCACGCAACATCTGTGTCTGATTAATTTTTATGCTACATGTAAATATAGAGCATTTTCACGTGAGCGTCGCAAGTATTCGCATTTGCTTTGACGATTTTGTTTTCATACGTCAAGTAAATGATTAAAAATGGCTTTAATAAAACCAAAACCAATCGTGACTCGTTCCCGCCCCAAACTGTCTTTTGTCCTTTGTTATAGACCTCAGTGATTTCTCTGTTTTCGCTTCTCCGATGCCAGGAGTCCTGAAAAAATTGCTATAAAAAGAAGTAAAACCGAAACCAGTTCGCTCGCACAACTGAGTTTTCCGCGCGTAGTGCCTGAAATATATCCACCTGTAGAATGTTGGCAAGTCTTGTTTTGACACTAAATATTATCTTTGTTCTTGGTGTTATTCACAGGTTGTAAACAGTCCACTGTCAGAAGAAGCATGTCTTGGTTTTGAATATGGCATGAGTATTGAGAATCCTAATCACCTGATCATCTGGGAAGCACAGTTTGGAGATTTTTTCAATGGCGCGCAGATTATTATCGATACATTTGTATCAGGAGGAGAGGGTAAATACAGCAATTATCGCATGCTTTCTTGTGTGCTAACGACTATTCAACAATTTTTTAAAGGAATTTTCCGTCCCATGTGCCTGCTTTTCGAAAGTTTCACGACTTTTCGGTTGACGGAAGCGGCTCTCGTGGTGTTATCATAAGACGGTTCTTGTTTGAATTCTCTAACTGCTTGTATCTTTACTTAAGCACATGAAAAAAATAAAAATAAAATAAAATAAAATAAAAAACCCCGACCAAAACCAACCAAGAAAACAAACAAACTGACGTTAAAACAATACATATAATTTTACATTGCAGCAAAGTGGCTGTTACAGAGTGGTCTTGTAATGTTACTTCCGCATGGTTATGATGGCGCAGGACCCGAACATTCATCTTGTAGAATGGAAAGATTTCTTCAGGTTTGTATCCTGATAATAGATCAGTTCGCAGTATATTTCGAAGCAAATAAAGCGCGCCAAATAAAGATGGGATGACGCTGGTCATGAAGATTCATTAAGATCTGATTTGCCAGTGAAATGACTCAATCAAAAGTTTCTTCCAGTCAAATTTGAAAGGCTAGAGATGTGAGGGCTAGAGTATCAGATCTCGTTTTGAGTTTTTGTTGGGTAGTTGCGGTAAGATAGGACCAATTGCCTTTGTTTCTATTGGGTTAAAGCCAAACCTTTGGGGCTCAGGGTAGATCGGCCCTCAGGGAACAAGGAGAAATAAAACGAGCCAAAGATTAGTCCTAGTGGATCGTGTTACCAGGTTAAAATCAAGGGCATAGTCAAATCGAGACGCCTGCGCCTTTTGTGTTCAGTGGAGGGAACAAGCCCTGTTTGACAGATCTTTGCGAATCACTCCTTCTGCTTTTGATTCTTAAGTGCTGATCGAATCACAAACTGACGCGAGCTCTTACGAGAACCCTGAAAACAATCAAGCCATCGTGGTGTAATGAGGATATTCCATCTTGCTTAGCGACCATTGGACATCCATGAGACCGGATATTGTCATTAACTAATTGGTAGCTGTCCCCACTCCCTCCATACCCCGACTCAAATAGGAACCTTCCCTTGTTTTCCACCCGCTTTAAAAAAAGTCTCCTCGTCCCACCTGAGTAACGAGGTCATCTTTTTCTTACCTTGACAGTTGACGGACAGTAAGGAAGATGGAGTGGATGGCGACAGTGTTAACATGCAAATAGCGAACCCCACCACGCCTGCGCAGTACTTCCACTTATTACGTCAGCAGGTGAGGTGAAATGCATGAAGGGAAAGCAGATAGTCCTCTGTCAATCAAATAGTCCTGGCGGTGTTGATGTTGTCTTGATTCAGAAGGAATTATATGGACGCGACGCGCGACGGGAAAAAGCTCTTTCCAACGCCCTACCCCACCCCTGGTGTTCGCGTTTACAACTCCACCTCGATCTTTATGATTTTACGGGAACTTTCAAAGATCTTTTGAATGAATGGAAGCTCTGTTCCCTTCCATTAGCATGTTTATGATCTCTCGTCTCGTTTAATCTGCAGCTAACATACGTAGTATTATCATTATTGTTGGAACTTAAACAGAGAAAACTTGACCAAAGTTCACGCTGATTAAAGCTATAATAGATTGTTGGGAACCTAACCTTTTTTTTTCGCTCGTTCAGATGGTACGCAACTTTCGCAAACCTCTCATTGTCGTTGGACCCAAACTCCTGCTAAGACTTCCAGTGAGTAGAACATTGAGTTTGATTGTATACTCTATGTTTTGTCACGAATCAACAATAACTCATTTGATTCGTCTTCTTTCCAGGCTGCTGTGTCGTCTCTTAAGGAGATGGGCCCAGGGACCCATTTTCAACCAGTGCTGGGAGATGACACTGTTAATAGTGCCTCAGTGACGCGTGTAGTATTCTGCTCAGGGAAGCATTATTACGCGCTGGCAAAACAAAGAGAAACAACCAACAGCACGGAAACAGCCATTATACGACTTGAGGTTTGTACCTGATTACATTGCTCTTAACATAAGTGCACTGCTTTCAAGGCATCATCAGAAGAACATTCACTTTCCTATGATAACGTTTACTTGCCTTGTTTAGTCAGAGAACATACACGGACGCCTTTGAAATACAAAAGTGAATGTGACCATAACAGTCTCCTTTGTGTAAATCTGTTTTTGGGTTCTTGTTGTTTGCATGCAAACCGATTTTGGTGCGTGATCTACTATCACCAATCAGCGGTTTGTGTTTGACTGCCAATAAAAAACGCGTTTTGTGTTTGACTGCCAATGAGAAACCTCGTTGAGTTTTAAACGGAAACGAGTTCATATTGAATTTTAAACGCGTTTCAATTCAAAGCTGGAAAACCTCTGAGCGGTACTGCAAGGGAACCACTGGCAACTCTCTCTACGGATCGGCTTTGCGGATTTTTTTCGTTTGTCTCGAACTTGAAAATGGTATGCCACGAAACCCTTGAGTAATCTTCCTGACGTGCAAAAGACTTTCAAGTTGAAAGTAAGTTTAAAACATTAGTTTCCTAAGCTTTGGAAAGAACAAAACAAAACAAAGAAAAACAAAAAAGAACCAGGAAGTCATAATAAACCGAAAATAAAAAAATGGACTGTTAAACGGTTAATGTGGATTGTGAACTTGAAACCTTTTAAAAAGATTGACGAATTTTCAAAGGAGCGTCTTCCATAACGTGGTTTCTAACATACCCCTGTTTAGATGTTATAAACTTACGTTCCCATTTCATTGGTTTCTCTCCAGTCATTGTGCCCGTTTCCTGCTGAAATGATTCGTAAAGAGTTGCAGAAGTTCCCAGGAGCGAAAGGTAAATACTTTATTAGCTTTTTTTTTTTTTTTTTTTGACGTTTTATCTGTCCAGTTCATTCAGAAAATTTGCGATCGTTTCAGTCGCTAACTCGCTAAATCAGTGACGAAGATTTGTTTTTTGGACACTGTGTCAAACAGTCTGGCGTTTTACATGCTCTTCAGATTTTCGTCCTTCGCTGCTTATTTGAGGTTCAATTAATAATTAATCAACCTCCCCTTGCTTCTCTTAAAATAAGGACAACAACAACTTTATGTGGCTGAAAATGGGGAAGTGGGTGACAGAGTGCTCAGTTAATATTTTAGCCCCATGAAGCCCTGGAGTGTCACGAAAACAAAACCTAGAGCCCAAGGAAATGTAGACAGTGGATGGAGAGGAGGGAGTAGGCCTTCACTCTGGGCCACTGTAAACATTCCTGGGTAGAGAGGAGGGAGTGGGCCTCCTCTCTGACTGGAGGGAGTGGGCCTCCACTAACCTAACTCCAGGGGGTGAAAATTGGACGGAGTTGGCCTCCGAAAATCGAGTCTATGGGGGCAAGAGTGTGACGAGAGGAGCACTTCATCCCCATTCCCGTGTTTATTTGACTAACTAAACAGAACATGTAAAGAACAGTAACAATAAATTGTGAATTATGATCTCTAGTATCTATTATTGGACTAGTAGAGTGTTGTAATCTGCATAAACAAACCTAAGCGGGCTACGTACAGTATTATTATTTTTTTTGACAAAAGTAATATAACTTAAGAGTCTCTGAGAATCGTAAGGATCCTTTAATACATTGACATGTCTAAACCACCGAAAAGGTGGTATATAATGGGTCTAAAGGTTATAAATGTTCCTTTTTGTAATTTCAAGTAGTGTACACAAAAAAACCTCAAAAGAGACTCGTATTCTGAGAGTCCCATTGCTCATTTAACAATAAACGTATATATTAAGTTCAACTATAGGTGGTGCGTAAACTCCGGAGATTTACATGTTGTGCCTGGAGTTTTAATAGTGTACAGTACAACCTAGGTGCAAGACTGGTGTTGCCCAACATTTTAAGTTTGACTGCAAAGATCTTAGTTGATTGAGAAAGGCCATAGGCAAACTGCATTATTACGAAGACCTATGAGCGAGCTTGAGCTTTGGGTGGGTGGGAGGGAATAGAAGATATTCTCGACAAAATGTCGCACTGTTGTCTAACTCGTGTAAGAGCAAAAGGACAATGGCCAAATTTAGCAAGCACGTATCAAGATAACCAAGTTCGCTCTGATTGGATGGTTCTCAGGAGGAGTCTCACGTGAGGTCATCCAAGGTCGATGAATGAATAATTAGCAGACTATATAGCTCAAAATAGAAACAAGAGTTGTTGATTAACTGAAATTTATTTCATAAACTCAATAAATTGTGATTAACTGTTTAAATTCTTACCTTTTTTTCCTCTTAAATTCAGAATTTGTTTGGAGCCAAGAAGAACACAGGAATATGGGAGCGTGGTGTTTTGTCTCGCCGCGATTTGAGAACATTCTAGGAGTCAAGGTAAGAGAGGATGCTTTCAACCTTCCATTTACACCTTCATTTTACTTTCTGATGTGAAAATTCCTCTGGTATCTCTGCGCGACGTTTAATTCTTTCCTCGCTTGATTGAGATGTGGGACTCGATCCAAAAAATTCCTACTGATGACCTAACTCTACTGAAAGTGGAGAGTTGAAAGTCGAGAACCAAGCGATCAGACACTAGCGTTATTGAATGATCGACTTATTGATTTATTCCTTTGTTAATTTTATTCATTCCCTCTAGCTCCAGTATGTTGGTCGCAAAGTTTTGGCTGTGCCCGCAGTGGGCATTGGAAAGTTGCATGCACAAGAAGTAACCGACATTTTGAGTGGCACATTTCCAAATAAGGCGAAGTAACCGCACTGCCAAGCACCACCACGATGCACAGAAACCATCCCAACCCCCTCCCTCCACAAATGGCTCTTCGCACGTTTATGGATCTGAGCTTCTTCAACACTGGCGGCACTGCAATGCCGGACAAGACCTCACCGAAAATGCAGCATGCAGGCGATTCTAAATGGCATTTTTTAAACAATAATTATGGATTTAAAATTAACAACAAAGCACACTGTCACTTTCAAGTATGCGATAATTCACGAGTAGAGCTCGCCAAAAGATCAAGTTCTACTTACGCGGCCAAAAGCATATAACATATAAATAGGAATGTTAAATTCTCTGCGAACAGGGTCTCTTACATAAGATAGCAGTATTTATTTAACTGGAGGGTGTTTCAAGTATTTAAAAAAAGATAGTGTAATATTCTTACCTTTTAATGGCTTGTAATGGGGAAAATATCTTGTCATAGTTAAACTGGAAGCAGTTCAGCTATGACAATTTTCTGAATGTATACATAAATTTCTTTATTTACTCTTGGATGGCTCTTCGCACATTTACGGATCTGACGGCTTCTTCAATACTGGCGCCACTACAATGCCGAACCAGACCTCAACAAAAATGCAGACTGCTAGAGATTCTAAATGGCTTTTTTAATTGGATTTAAACTGAATTAGAATGCGAAAAACAAAACACACTTTTAAGAATACGATAATTCACGACTGGAGATGGCCAAAAGGTCATGTTCGACTTATGCGGCCAAAAGCATAGAACAGAGATGGGAATGTTTAATTCTCTGCGAGCAGGGTCTCTTAAATAAGTTTTTTAGTATTTATTTAACTGGAGGGTATTTAAATTATTTTAAGGGAGTTGTAATGGGGTAAAAACTATTTAACGTTAAACTGTAAGCAACCTAGGATGTTAAGTCAAAATAAGTTTTGTATATGCTTACATAAATTACCTTGTTCACCGTCGGATTCTACAGTATCTCCGAACATATTTAACCATGAGAGATACCTCACTACACAGGGAACTACGTAACTTACTCTTTTCGAACATTGTGTGGGTTCTTTTACGTTCCACAGAATTAATTATGAAGAATTGAGAGACCTGGCCTATGTTTTATTGTCCTTATCCGAGGAAACTAGAAAGTCTAAACATTTGCAGATGTCACTGCAAAAGCAGCACTTTCGCCTCAATTATTTGATGACCCTGAGTGTTGGTCGAGCTGGGATTTGACCCCGCGACCTCCCGCAGGCTACTAGTCCGGTCCTGTACCCCTGAGCTAACCGGTTCGCGTAGTTTCTGTTAACGTATTAGGCTTAGATGAAATAAAGCTTGGTATAAAATTATGATTTAGTGTTGCATACGTGTACCGAAACAAAAGGCTTCTTTTTCCGAAGCTCGACTCTATATAAGAGCTAATCAGGGGGGAGAGACGACGGGGCCGGCGTTACTCCACAAGGAGAATTTACACTTGACTCTTGCTAACAAGAGAAAATGACACATATCTTGAATTTTAATCAGCGTCTTGTTTATATCTGTGCTTTTGTGTAGATTTTTCTTTCACTTCCCCTGAAGAAGGTCCGTGATTGCGACCGAAACGTCGGGAACATCTTTATTGCAAATAATTTGAGAAACGCTTTTAACCTCCAGACTAGTGTAACTTAATTTGTATTTTCAAATACTTTTAAAAGAGAGGATCTGTTCGTTGAAATACCTGATTCCCAGCCAAGTTCTCGCTAGGTGGAAGATTCAAGGGTACTCGCCCTTATTAAACAAACCCTGTTGTTTTAAGCCTATATTTTTTCAAGGGCTTCAAACCACGAATCTTGAACTCAACAGTGAAACGTAACGAGTCAGCACCTTCCATCGTGGGCACAAAGTAACCTGCAGAAAAGAAGCAGTTTTAAAATAGTTTTCTAGCCGTTGGGAAATTTATTGTTGTTTACCACTGATTTACCAAAAAAAATCCAGAAATTTCGGATGGAATGTAAATGGAAAGATTAATTTTGTCTCCCCGGACGGAAATTTTCTCGGGAAAACGGGATTTGTTGAAAGGTAGACCAAAACTCCCCAACGGAATTTCCAAATGGAAATTGTGCGTTCCATTTGCTAGTTTTACTAGTTCGAGACCTTTTGGCTGCGATCGCCTTTGATCCTATCTTGTGGGAAAAAGTCGTGGAAATGGAATTAGAGCATCCCACTTAAAGGCCCGTTTACACAGGCGATTTTTGTCGCGGCAACTCAATGCAATTTTTGTCGCGCTTAAGTTGCAACTTCAAAATCGCACGTGTAAACCAGGTGCGATTTTTCAGTGCGATTTGTCGCCGCGATATCGCAGAGGTTTCGAACATGTTTGAAACTTATTGCAACTTCAGCGCGACAAAAATTGCATCGAGTTGCCGCGGCAAAAATCGCCTGTGTAAACGGGCCTTAAAATTTCCATTCAGGATTTTACGCGTCGTATATTTACTACAACTGTAGACCAACCGGTTTTTCCGTGTAAATGTTAAACAAGCTATATGTTCCATTTTATACAAGCGGGAATGCCCGAACTTCAACCAAGTGCCCGAATTGTTCGTAGTGTGTGCCAATTGGGCTTGCCGGTATGTTCCGTTAGCTGTGAAATTTGTAACAGGAAATTTGTAATCTTGTCAGACAATATGCAATTGTGACAGGGATTTGGTAACTTTGTCTGGGAAATGCTGGGGTGTAGAAAGGGGGGGTAACCCTCCGATGGACTAGCACTAGAAATACAGTTGAATCTCCACTAACAGCCACACCTTCCTGTAACGGCCTGTTTTCGCCTCGGCGGACAGTCCATGCATGCATTCAGTCTTGACCACTCTATAACGGCCACCTCTTCCGAGACAACTGCAACAGCTGCAGAAGAGCGTCTTGACAATGGCCAGTTAATTAATCAATGACTGACGAATGGTGTGCGCAAAACCCAATTTTTTTGTTGTAAAAGGTTGCCCGCAAACTTGATCCACACCGTGCGTTGTTAATCTCTGTTTCTGCTAGCGCTTATTTTCTGTTTTATAGCGGATTTATTATGATTTTATAAAGGAAAGATCTAGAAATAGTGCATCCGAAAAAAAACACTGTCATTGCACCCTTGCCTGCTCATATAACGGTCACTTCTACAACGGTCACTAGCTTTTCTCTGTCCTTAAAGTGACCGTTGTGGAGGATTCGATTATACTCCTCGTCGCTTCTGTGTAGAAGCGTAGAGAGAATCTTGTATTCCGGATTCTGAATTGAATTAGCCATAGATTTTGTCTTCAGCTCGAACATATCACTCCTCGTTGTCCCTAAAATTTTAACTATGATTGACAAGATTTAGATTTTAAACTTGTCTAAGCGATTTCCACGTTAGATATGGAGCGATTCTCAACGAGATTTCATAAGCCGTCGTCTGTCCTAGCCGGTATGGACCTTCGCGCAAAAATGTTCTACTCGCCAAGTTGATTTTATGAGGACAGTGAATTAATTACTTGTTTCAGAAATGGAAAAAAATGGGGGTTACGGCTTTCGTTTCAGAGATAAAGCCTGTGGAAAACTAGTCTAATTTTGACAAAGTAGCGCGCATGGTTGCCAGGGTGTTAGCTTAAAACGACAGATGAATCAAAGGAGACAAACTGTCCAAGTAATATTTTACATAAGTGAATCCCTTGGAGTAACTGCAGAATACCTCGCCACTTGAGAATGTACCTCTAAAAATTATGTCTACGCGGCTACGTAGCTACGTGGCTGAGTACCACTTGGCTACACAGCCACGTGCCACATGGCTACATAGGCAACGCAGCCCGTTTTCCCATATTTTTGACTTTTTAAATTTTTGCATTACTTTTTTCATCGTTGCTACTGAGTTATTACTTAGCCCTGTCACTCAGCTTTTTGTTATTATTTATCTTTTCAGTAGTTACATCGCATTTCTTATATTTAAAATTTGTAACATTTAAAACTGGAGTCATTCTCTGTAACACCCTGAAGAAGGAAAGCCGAGCCTTCCGAAATATCGGAAAATATATTCCCATACTGTGCAATAAGCTAATTCATTTGAGAACACTCGAGAAATGTAGAAAACACTCGCCTGCGGCTCGTGTTTTCTACCTTTCCCTCGTGTTCTCAAATGCCTGTCGTGTTTTATCACAGTGTAATACACGGCTTAGGCTTCTTTATTTGTTAAATATATTCAATGGTTTGCTTATAAATGTGCAATATGTAAAGAGTGTTAGTGGATAAAATCTTTCTTCGCACCAAAATTTCTTGTGAACCGCGGGAACATGAAGGGTTGAGAAACCGTCTTTAGGTTAATTTTGCCCGAAAACATTGATTTCCCATAAAAACAATACACCACTCTTTTCATTAGTAAGGTTAAAATATGTTGCTGCCTAGCGGGAATATTTAGGAAGGATACAAAGTTCATAAGGGCTTTTTTGTTTA
>JAHPZR010049711.1:27500-55519 GCA_019787425.1 Platygyra sinensis | reverse complement strand
ACATACGTTAATTACTTACTTGACATATTCATCACTGAGGCAAGCCACAAAGACCTTAGCTGTGTTAATCTGTTGGACTGTCTGAATCAGTGAATTTGCTCCATGTTTATCTCCATTCACCTTTGCTCCAGAGCTTTCCAACTGATGTCTAATGTCACGAGGGTCACACATACTTGACATGATGGCTTCATCATAAGTGGGTGGAGCTTCAGATGGAGCTAGCTCGCGGTTTCGGATGGCAGAAGGGCTGTTAACCTGTCAATAAAGGTAAAGATATTTTATGCACCTCCATTGATCTTGCTACCATTATTTACATTGTGATCCTAATAATACGAAACTGATGTTGCGCCCACTGTGGTACACATGGTTGTAGTGTTTGCCCCTCTCAATAAACTGTCTGCTTTTGTCAGTAAATTTTGAGAGCAGAATATAACATCGTTCATTTCTACAGTCATGTACATGTACTAACCAGCCTCATAATGTTAGTCTCTCATTTACATGTACCATTCACTACCCCTCCTTTGGGCAAGCTGTAACTATGAAGTGCTAGTCTGGGAGTTATTTTCCCTACCCCAAAAAACTTCATCTGTTACCATACTTTTGTAATTTGAATTTAATTACCAATTAAAAGGATTTCACTTAAACCATAGGCAAGTAAAAGACAGATAAATCCACTAGCCAAAGAATACAAAATCTTACCAGCCCTAGGATGTTGCACAACACTTCCTTTGCACACTTATCCCCATTAATTTGTTCACCTGTCAGGTTATTTCTAAACAGGACTTTTTGGAAAAAAGGAATATTTTTGAGGTAATCAACCTAACAGTCTCTCCTTTTAACACCTAAACACTCAATTTACAAACCTTTGTGTATGAAATAAATATATCACATGGACTTATACCGCCATCTACAAAGCTGCTCTGTTGACTGGCTGGCTCAGGATCCTGTGCAGACAGAATGTCCAGCACATTGGGAGAGATGCGCAACTGCGAAATCTCCATTTCATGAAAGTACAAATTGTAGCCTGAATATGTCACCCATTTGCCATCGCTCTCTCCCTTGGTGTGAATGCCATCATAAAGTTTCTGGCCTCTGTTGCCATTGTAGACATCAGTTATCTTTCCCTAAATTAAAGCAAGAGATATTTTTAACATTCTGCAAAAATAAAATCTTTGTTTAATCACTTCATTTTTTGGAAGGAAAATACTTTTAAACTTAAGTTAATAGCAACACCTATACAACATGTACATTCAACAACAGACCAAAACTAATCAAGTTGACTTCCTGGAAATAATGGGCAACACACCTGATGATATCGCAGACCACCCAGCCGTACACCTTCTTGTCCCCTGTATTTCCCCTGAGGAAACAGTACAATGGAACCAACAGCAATCTCATCTGGCTCTGGCACTCGATCTAGTGCCAAGTTAAAGTAATCAATGATTCGCCCAGTTGGGTCCTGATCATCCCAGTTGATGGTGTACTTCAGCTCTTTGGAGTTAAATGAGACTATGGTGGCCGTGAAATACTGCCATGGAGTTGACTCCCACATGGCTAGAACCTACATATTAAATTACATAGAACTGGAGTTATACAATATGTAGTATATGACACACTCAGTGATCTTGGTGTTTTAAGCATCTGATGCTTCGCCACCCTCGCTAGTGAGCATTTTTGCACCCCTACCGAGTCAAAAGGTATGCCAACAAAATAAGCATACTTTGAATAAAGCTACTTTGATCACTGAGTTGACGGGTTTAAGGACCTTATGTCTAGACGCACGAGTTTCTCGAGATAACTAGAGCGTTCATGGGTTCATAGCCTCTGAAAGTTCGCGATTCGAGCATGTTTGTACAGATTGCGTTTTCACGATGAATTGAGAGTCACTTATAGCTTTCACATGGTTTCCCTCTGCAACCATGGTGTATGAGAACTTCTGGTGTAATACTGAAACAAATTCTTAAAGCTCGGGGGAATCGTGGCAGAATATTACCTCGCCGCTTCGCGGCCGGTAGATATCTGCAAATCACTCGATTCAAGATAATGCTAATGAACCAGTGCAACCAGGAATACAAGTTGTATAAAGCATCCCCAGCCGCCTGTGAGATTTTTGCACACTAACAGTTAACAGGTATCTACACACAATTAACAGGTACCTTTGCTGTCAACTACAATACATGTACAGGCAATACTATACAAGTATATATACAGGTGTGCATGACAGTAGATTTTGCACATTTTTATGGCTCATTGATAGATAAATGCACAATCAATGGAGATATGAAGCTCTCGGTTATTCAACTGTTGTAAATCAACCTACCGGTAGTTATGTACAGTGCTGTACATAGTCAAGACATCCTTGGGAAATTGTTTGGTTGTAACAATAATTATATGATTGGACTTTGTTCAAATCTCCTTGCATATCCTTCCCCATAGGATCTTTTGTAACACCCTGCCCCCATGGGACCTTTTGTTAAACCCCGTCTCCATGGGAACATCAAGTCAGGTCAATGATTGTGATAATAAGGTGCTGTATTGATTGAATTATTCTACACCATGAAACAATTTGTTTAACTCACCGGATCTCCAACTTTGGGTAAATTGCGGGTTTTTTGAGGTGGAGCTTGTGTTGGAGCTGGGCTGAAAGGCTGCAACACAAAGTATTAGCAATTATATACACACTAGGAACAAACTTAAGCTCTGTATATCTAAACTGCTCATTAAGTAGAGAATACGCTAGAACAGGAAAAAAAATCTATTTGAACTCCAATTGAGACACATGGTACATGCAACATGCTTTCCAAGGAAATACATAGCATTATACCTACCTGCATTTGTGGCGTGCTCTGTATTGTCACATTCAACTGTTCATTATGCTTCCTCAGTTCACTGATTTCTCTGTCTTTGTCACTCTGCTCCAACTTCAATCTCTCAATCTCCTTCACGAGAATGTCATGACTTTCATCGTCAGCTGCCTCTTGGTAAATTGCATCCATACTTTCATATCCACCATTCAGTGCAGGGCCTTGTCGAAGTGCATCATTCTCTGCCCGTAACTGACTGATTTCTAGTTGTTGTAACTGCTCCTTGTTTCGTAAACGATCTATCTCTTGCAGAAGGCGAGTCTCATTCTCATTCATTTGAAAATTTTGCGATGATGGTGCACAACCCATTTTAGAACCAAATTATTCAGGTGCAGTCCTAGTCTTCTTCTGGTTGTCAGTTTGTTTACATTTAGTATCTTAATCGCCTGCTCGCCAGGCTCATTAGAATCACTGCTCAGAGCATCATGATTATTCTGAAATTTACTGCAAAATGAAAAAAGCAAAAGGATCAGGCTAAACTTGCTCTGTGATCATGTTGCTATTTTCTATGAAGTCAACTGAAGAACAATCAATGTATGACATGAAGACATCTGATCAAAGTGTACTATAGGTATCTGCAGTCGAGGGTTGATTTTAACCCGCGATTGATATGCTTGATCAGCCCTTGATCAACATCCTGATTGATACTCTGTCGACACTCAACTGACACTTCATGGACACTCGATCAATAGTTGGCTGATAATCGACAAAGGGTTCAGACTCGTATGCATTGATCAAAAATTAATGAGTCTTGACTGACTGTCAAGCTAGATGTCAATCAAGTGTTAATCGAGTGTCAACCAAGGTGTCAATAGAATTCTTATATTAGTTTTATTGTGATTAATTTAGGAGGTTTAATTTTATTGTACACAACCACATCAGCTTTGCTGAACTTTTATTCGTGAGTAAATAAATGCTGAATGTTTAATTGATCGTGTGTTGATTAGTGAGGGTCAATCAAGTGTTGCTTGAGAGTACCGATCAACACTTGACTACAAAATGGCTTTAGCACACATGATACAATCTTTTTTTCAGTTGTGTACATAACTGTAATGATCCTTAAAAATTTCACCCTTTGATCAATTTATTCTTCTGTCATAATTATTTATTTCAGCCCCGGGGAGGGTACTCCCTATAATGGCCTATACGGGGAGGCTCCGCCCGAAAGGGGTACCTTTTTCAGGCTTCAGGTATATGAAAGGGTAGGGATTTCAAAAGTTTAGGTATATGAAAGGGTAGGGAAATCGGTCATTTAGGTATTTACAAGGGCCTTTAATTATAATATTTCGAATAGACGCCGCTTATGGCTGTATCAATTTATTTATTAAGCACTACATGAAAATGAGAACAAGACTTTCTAAAGTAGGTATGTGAAAGGGGTACCTTTTTTCAATAAAAGTAATAAAGGGTACCTTTTCCACCAAAATGGTATATGAAAGGGAAAGGGGTTAGATCTCTGGGCATAGCCTCCCCGTATTAAACTTTGTTAAGTACACCGCCCCCCCCCCCCCCCCCCGGGATTTCGGCCAAGTTAACCTATTGTAAATATTTAAGTATCCAGAGGGTCGAGTAAGTCCGTATGGCTTATAGTTTTATTTCTTGTTTGCCGTTAAGACATAAATTGCAATATTACAAGTAATAAGCTTACATATTAAAGGAACTTAGCACGAAATGAAGTTAAAATTAATTACTCGGAAAGATTAGTAAGCTTAATAATTATAAGAAAGCTGAACTTGTTAGTTTAGCATCGTATATTATACATCGCATCGTATTTCAGTGTCTGATGAATACGCTGTAAAGAAAGTCTCCCGCTTACAATGTAAGAGTTACTTTGAACAATACTTTGTAGCTCGACGTTCTGAACGCTTCTTCTGATCTGTCGGAGAGGAATTTGAAGCCGCACGACTGACCCTTTAAAGCTTGCAAAATCGTCAGCACAACACAATAAACTAATGGTGTCCTTCTTCCTACGCACACTAATTTAAATAACAGTGCAATATCCGTGGCAACCCTTTGATCTTCAAATAAACAAAGCCAAAGAAGTATAATTGCCTTAGGTCGTCCATTTTGAATACTAAATACGTTCTCCGAGGAGTCGGGTGGAAGACTGGAAACTAAAGTTAGTAAACTTTAAAATGGCGGACAGCTGTGATCGTGTTTTCAGCAAGTCGATGCAAAAAATTTTATTTTTTTCGTCAGAGAACTGAAAAAAGACCGATCGCAATGGATGAGCTTGTTGCCGACCTTAGCAGTGCCTTGGATAGAACAAATGATCCACCTTCGGCTCATTCCGATACAACGATTGGAACAAGAGAATCCCCGTCAGCAACTCCAGTCCGCAAAGCCCCAAAGAAAAGACGAGGAAGGAAACGACGATCGGATTATCCACCGCTCCGAGAACGTCCTAAAGCAAGTGCTGAGAGTAATGATTCTGTAGAAGAAGCGTTAATGGATTACATTGAAAATATATCCATGTGTCAAAGTGATTCAGAGGACGAAACGTCATTTACGAAACGCCTGTTGAGAGTTCAACTTCATGGCCGCGAGAATCCAGACCCGTATCCACTTCCCGAAAAGGAGAAAGGGGAAAGTGATTCAGTGAGTGATCCTTTAGTAGGATTGACAAAACGTAGAAAGAAGAGGAAGAGAAAGCTTAAAAGAGTGTCCGGCTCGCAGTCACTGAACGATCGCGACTCTCCTTTAGGTTCGTTGGGGAATTTAAAATCATTGAGTAGGACTCGAAAACGTAAGGTGTGCGGGAAATCTGCCATGGGAAGCGAAGTACACAATAGTCTCAAACGGAGGGACGAAGAAGGGAGTTTGGCAGATATTGAAAATGGCTTGAGTAGTGGATGCGGTGAACCTATGGAGACTTGCGGTTCGTCCAACCATTTCTACAAGTTGCCTACGAGGCTGCATATGCCAGGACGACTTGCAAAACCGAGTGATCAAAGCATCGCACACCCATCTACATGGTTAAATCACGATGACTGTGATGAAAAAATGGTAATAACAGGGCCGGGCAGTTATAAAACAGATCTTTCTTCCTCGGGAGAGAGTGATCTAGAAGGGTTTTTCACTAATGATGAAGGTCGCCTTGGGGACGATGAGAAAGAGGAAAGCTCGTTTGAATGTGAAGTGAGGATTAATCCTTGGTGGGAAGAGAGAAGTGCAAGCGATATAGAAGAAGACAAATTTCAGAATATGGTAAATGGAGTCATGGATGAATACAGGAGGCCTTTTGTTTCTGGTGCTGATGGAAAAGGTGGTTTGGGTAAGTATAAATCTTAATTTATTATTTTATTATTTATTTACAATGTAATGAACCCATTTCTACGACGGAACAACAACTTGCAGGTGTATATTTTAAAAGCTTATAGTAATTTCTGCAAATTGATCGAGAAACACAAGGAAATGTTGGTGTCAGAAAGCAACAACTATTTTGATAGCAATGCTACAGGTGACTCCAATACTTGGCTCCTGCCAATCATAGATGCATATTTTGCTATATGCATGAGAATAAGAATCCACTCACCTTCTTGCATAAGACCAAAGTTTGTCTGCACGGAGTCGGTGGGGTCCTTCCGGGCTGGGTTGGTGTGTTAAGTCCTGTTTGGGGACTGTATTATTTACATTTATTAGAGTGTTTATTTATTTATTTACTTATTATTCATTTTATTTTTTCTCTTTCTACTAATAAGCAGATTTTTATGTTAGACTCATGTAGCCGTAAATGTACTCCTGTCAGACCAGTCTGACGTTTTCAACATACTGCATAGTGTTCTCACTAAAAGGATTGATAAATATGTATGTAGTAGTTGTTCTCTCCTTCAAACAGCTATTACTGTCAAGAATTCTTGACAGTAATAGCTGTTTGATCAACCAAGTGTAACTAATAGAAACTACTTTGGTCATAATTGATTTTAAGGGAAGGACTATTGCTGCCTGTGACACTCACCCTCCATCCCTGTGCAGAAACCTGTCTGGGAGGGGGCATACATATACATTGCTACTACACTGGACTTGGCTAACTAATTGACCCCAGGACATAATGCCAGCAGCTACAGTGTATGCTCACCTTACATACAATTGCAACCTAGGGGGTAGAGGCACCCCTTGTCATAGCCCCTTCCATTACCCCCTCAGCCAGTGAGTGTACAGTATACTGTGTATGTGGATGCTGGCTTTCTTCTGAGAGCTTCACCAGGTCTGATTGCAGTACATAACCCGTTGCAGTTACAGTAATTGTAACCCGTCTATTCTTCCATCGTACCCTTCTTTGTGAGGTTGATTTTTGTCTCCAATAACTTGACCCTGAAGTTTCTCAAAAGTGACAATAATGAAAATCAAAGTGGTTATACAGCTGTTCACTTGTTCTTTACAAATCCACACTCTCTGTTCCAGGTCTTCAAGCAAGATTGAAGAAAAATTCAAAATTACCAGGACAGGTAAAAATGGAATCTGTTGCAAATATAATACTATTTTAATTTTAGACATGTATATGTATAGTGAAGGGTCAGAGAAGTATTTTTCAGTCTGTACATATTATATTTTCCTATCATTTTTGCATAATTTCTTGACAATTAGCACTTGGTGAGTTGCGGTGCAGCTAAGTGTGGTTTTGGATGGGCAGAGCATGCCAGAAAACCAAGTACAATTTGTGCAGTGTATTATTTGTGTTTTTTGGTTTAAACCAGTTTGACTTTTATTTATTTACCAGTATCTGATTTAGCCATAATCAGAATCACTGGCAATAGAAAACTGAAAAAATTGTAAGCAAAAAAATTCAACATTAAACTGGTTGACCACTGTAAAGACAATAGTTGTTTAAAGTAGTAATAGTGTAACCTGTGAATAAAATATTTGTTTCTGTGTTAATGCCACACTGTAGACTACTGCATTTGCTCAAAGAGCATTAAATTGTATTTTTTGTGTGTTCTGTTACAGGAAAGTACCATGGGTGACATAAACAGGAACATTGCAATTTTTCTTCAGAATGAAAAATGGACCGAGTAAGTATATAAACATCAGATGAAATTGTAAATTTGTTCAACTGTCACATTACTGCTATTATTAGTTTCACTTTTCAGTCTTAGTGTTGTACTGTCTCAGTATATACATGTAGAGAAATGGGCCAAAATTTTCGTCTTTTCTTTCAACCTGTGTTTACTTACATGTAACTACAGGTATGCACTTACAAGCTTGTATCCATTAAGTACTGTCATTATAATCACTGTATACGTACTGTGCTAAATCTGTATCACTTAATCATTAATATTTTTTTTGGCTACTATGGACACTATACACCTCTTCTTTTCCTACAATAATATGTAAAACTCTGTTCTCTATGTTAGCTGTAGTTAATGATATAAATAGTGCAAAATAAAGAATCTTGAATCTTTGTAAAATTATTACAATGTACATGTGCATGTACAAGTTAGAAGATGTAATTATTTATCATGCATCACAGTTGTATTCAATCCTAGATTGTCAGTTTTTCCATCAAACAAGCTGGAAAGAGCACAGGTAATGACATTTTGCCCTTCATAATTTTAATCATTACCAACCAATTATGTAGCTGCACCTTACTTCCTTTAAGGTGGTTCCTTGCCTTGAGATTTCCAGTTCATAAGAAAATAGTCCATAGCATGCTCCAATCTGGCACAAAATATGTTTAACTTAGTATATCCAGAAAATATCCATACCTCCCCCACGGAAGGCCCCCCACCCCTCTGGAAATTCCATTATGAAACTTCATACATTTCTTTAAGCTTTTTTGGACTTACAGAACCCCCCCCCCTCCCCACCCCCCAGGAAATTCCAATCCCTTCTGTGGGGGGAGTATGGATATTTTCTGGAACTGCACAATGTATGTTCCTGTCTATGTCAATGAACATTTGAAAACTAGCTGCAGTTATCATTCTCTCAAATTTGTATTACCTGCAGAGATAATTCACATTTTTTCTGTTGTAACTGCATGGGACATGTTGTGTAGTTCAAGAGGCTGATAAATATTATTATTGATTTTTATGATTTGTTTGTTATTACAATGTAGGTATATCAGTGGGCATCTTTGTATTCCCTTCAATGCCAGGCAGATCCTGTCCACAGGGGACGAGTTTTGCTTTGTAAAACAAGGTAAAGAAACTGCACTGCAATATTGTATAATGTACACAATATCTTTCTTACAGGTACTCCTGCAGAATCTTTTCATTTAATATATTTTTTAAATCTTTGGATTAGCTCTTTAACTTTCATGAAAAAAATATTCTTATTTTGTTATATGGTAAGGTAAATACGAGCATTCTGATTGGTTTTATCTTGGTCAGGATTTTGCCATACGGACCGTTTCCATGGAAACAGTCATTGGCTGTGTATTTTTTGTTTTTGAAAGCCAGCAAATTCAAAACAAGTATGGCCTGACTGCTATATAATAAACTACTTACTAACCTGGCTAGCTTGAGTTGTACTGGGGAATATTAATTGGCCCTCAGTTATTTTTGTACGGACCTTGCCAGGACCTGGGGCCAATATTCCCCAGTACTGCCCTCATGCTTGGTTAGTAAGAGGGTAACAATCGGAAACAAAAGTAATGGAGACGCTGCTCAAAATAAAACCTTTTCCCTTCAAGCATGATTTGTCCCACTCCCACTTCTCATATTTGGCTCCCCTTTCCCCTCCCCCTGAGGAAAGTACCGTTCTTTGTTAGAGACCTTTCAGTTATTTCCTAAAACAGTCTCACCACTTTTGTATGCAATTTTAGGTCCAGAGTCAACATGTATATGTCTAAATTTATTGTAAATTGTTTCTTAGTTGCCCCTCACCACCAAGACATCCTAACCGACCAGAAGCAGAGACAAAGCGACGGAGGAAAATGCCACCTCAAATTTGTGGTCCGCATGGTAAGTAATGCTTGAATCATGACAGTGCATCTTGTATTTTTGCTTACATTTAGTTTTGGGAGGATCTGATTAAATTGGCGTTGCCTCGAGATCAAACTATCAATTCTTGTTATATAAGCACCATATATATACACATCATATAATGACATCTATGAGACTATGTTGGTAGATATACTGTAATTCAACCTCGTTCCCAGGGTAAGACCCTGGGAAAGAGGTTGACTGTAATTTTCTCCAGTTGATAGTTTTCTTTATTCTCAAAACTTGTCTGCTTGGTCATGCACATGTATTAACGTTATAACTCAAAAAATACGTACAGCATGTATGGATAACTTATGGGATTCAAAGTAAAAGGTCTGACGCTAATATACTGATTGCTTTTTGTTTCTGTAGCACCAGTGGGAGGAGATGACCCTATACCTCCATCAAACATCGGGAACCAGATGCTACGCATAATGGGCTGGATGCCAGGGACTGGGCTGGGAACTGACAGAAATGGCATCAAGGACCCAGTCAGGGCATACTTGAGACCAAAAGGACTGGGGCTAGGTCATCCCTGGCCTTCATGAACTAATCCTCATGCTATGAAAGTTTTAATTTATTGTCTAGAGGAAATCACTTTAAAGCTCGGATCAAGTTAACTGTTGATGTATATAGTTTTTAGGAATAGTTTTATTTTAATTCCGAGGTTTTTAGACTTTTAGTGAAGATGGATGGATCAGCATTTTGAAATGTGAATTAATAATTAGTTGCATTCACTACAAAACAGTTGTGTTAACTCTCTCAAAAAGAAAATAAACGATCTGCTTTATTTAACGTGCACTGAGTTGCTATAATAGCTTAACTGTTGTGTTTTTTTTTTCTAATGCTGTCCATAAAGCAGGGTTGACGATGTATCAGAGTTTGTCACGGGGGAAACCGAAAAGTGTCCGTTGTCCGTATTAACGAGTGTCCGTAATTAGCGGGTTAATTTTAAGGACGAAATATGAGCTTTTCGTCGGGAAAACGAAGTTGTTCGTAATATTGGGGTGTCCGTATTAAGCGGGTGTCAGTAGAGCGGGATGTAACTGTAGTACATTCGAGTCATGGTTTGATAAACTGAAAAGACGTCGGAAACTACCGGTATCTCGGAAATTCTTACTGTATTTGTGTCTATCACCGATAATATCAATAGTTTGGTATCCTTGGAATTTTGTTTTTTAGTTTGGAAACAATTTGCATAGAAAAGTATCCTTAAAATTTTATAGAGAACCATCTGCAGCATCTTAGTATTACCAAAGAAGTGAAAGATAGAGCTGGAGAGGGGTGTGCATTTGCCAATATTGGCTTTGCTTATGACTCACTTTGTGAGTTCAAAAAAGCTTCAGTGTACCATGTAGTGTATCTTAGTATTACCATAGAAACGGGCGACAAATTTGAGGAGGGACGTGGGTAGGCGGCGATCTTAGTAATGCCTACCATCAGTTGGGTGAATACGAAAAAGGCAAACATCATCACGAGCAACATCTCGATATTGCAAAAGAAGAGAAAGACATGGTCGGAGAGAGATTTGCTTATGCTAATCTTGCTATTGCTTATGTCACTTTGGGTGATTTCAAGACCGCCATAAAGTGCCACTAGCGACTTCCTTCGTATTACCAAAAGAGTGGGCGACAGAGTTGGAGGAGGAGGCGAGTATGTCAATCTAGCCGTTGTTTATCTTAAGCTGGGTGATTTTAAAACCGAGATAGAGTACATCCTGGACCATCTCAATATTTCCAAACGAATGGGAAACAGAGCATGAGTAGGAGGTGTATACTGCAACCTTAGCCTAGCTTATTGCTCTCTCGGTGATTTCGAAAAATCCATAGCGTACAGCAAGCTTTATCTTAGAATTGCAAAGCAGGTAGGTGACAAATCAGGAGAAGGACGTGCGTATACCAGTCTTGGTAATGCTCATTAATCTCTCCGTGATTTCTGTGAAGCCATGGAGTGCTACCATTAGCACATAACTATCGCCAAAGAATTGGAAGATAGATCAGGAAAACTAGGTGATGTCGGAAATCTTGCCAATGCTCATAAGTCTCTTAAGTAATTTCAAAAAGCCAACGAGTATCGTGAGCTAGGTGTTAGTGTCTTCAAAGAAATAGGAGATAAAGCTAAAGAAGAAGGAATGTTGTCCGTCATAGGGGATGACTATCTTCGACAAGGAAATTTGGAAAAGGCGATTGAAAACTACAAGCTACATTTTAGTATTGCTGCAGCAGTTGTAGACAGAGTTGGAGAAGAAATCGCACGCTTTAATTAAGCTTGGCAATGTTTTTATCACACTGTCGATGACCTGCGCAAATCTGAGTACTTTTATAAATCCAATGTACAACTGTTTGATAATCTCAGAGATCGCCTTCAATCCAAAACCGACTGGAAAATCAACCTGCGGAATCTTTACAAAGGGCCCTACACTGCTTTATGGAACGTTCTGTTGAAACAAAACAAAACGAATGAAGTTCTCCTAACAACTGAGCGAGGGCGTGGGAAGGCCCTGGAGGATCTTATGGAATGTCAATATGGGCTTAACTTGGCTCATCCTACGCCGGGTGTACAAATCGGAGCAGCCACCGCTATTTTTAACTATCTTTCAAAACAGATGGGAACAATATCAGACATTCTAAGATAAATTCCATCACCAATCGTGTTTCTGGCAGTTGTAACAGGACGTAATTAATTTTTGGGTTCTAAAACCGGGCGAAAAACCTACTTACGTTCAGATCGTAGGAAACTGATGAAAAATATTTTAGAGAAGACGCAGTGCACTCCTTGAGGTCGTTGAACGAAGAAGCGTACTCCAAAATTGGTGTGCTAGACAGCGTTAAGTGCGGTAATCGATATTCAGTAGATGAACTGACAGAAGAATACGTATACACACATACAAGAAAGGGTCGCTGATCAAAGTCGTGGTCCTGATAGTGAAAAAAGACCAACGTCACCAGGGTGCGAGGATGATGACTTAAAAGTATTGTGTAAACGTGGTCCGATTGCAGACACGATACAAGATGATGCAGTTACGATTTTTACGATAACTGCAGAAATTCACAGCGCGCTCATTGGTTAATTTTATTGTCCATATGCGGACAGACACATGAATTTGAAATTCATGCGACGCGTCAGCGAGCGAGAGCGGGCAATTCGACAATTTGTTATCGTAAAAAACAAATTGATGTCAGTTTTTAATGCGTCTGTCCTGTTATTGACAATGAATTTCGTCATAACATTGTCAAAGTAGTCTGCGGATCCACTCGGCTATCGCCTCGTGGATCCACACTACTTTGACAATGTTATGACGAAATTCATGATCAATAACAGGACAGATGCATAAAAAACTGACGTCAATTTGTTTAATTGTCCCTGATGGTCCATTGTTGTAATTGGTCCGTTTCCTACCGTGATTCAAGGACAAAACCACAAGTATTTGACAGAAACTTTCTATATACGACTCATTCAGACCTTAACCATTTCAAAGCTGAAGGCGTCAAAGAGACCAGAGTAGCAACACTGTACAAATGAAGCATTGCTTGTTGGCAGGAGCGCCCCGATTGCTGGCGATCCATGGGTGCCGATCAAGATAAATAGGTTCTGCAAAGCTGCCATCTGCCAAAGCAGAGGTGGAAAGATCGGAAACATTTTGAAGACGGAGCCTCTCATTGGTAAGGCTGCAACAAAAAAAGAAGTTTTAAGCAGACTAGACTCGATTGCTGTATGAAGAAAGGTGTTTTAAAAAAGTGCTTCATGTTCCATATTAAAGGGAACGAGACGTTTCGGGTATAACCCCTTCGTCAGTTGCAAAAGATGCCGACGAAGGGGTTATACCCGAAACGTCTCGTTCCCTTTAATATGGAACATGAAGCACCTTTCTTCATACAGTAATTCCAAGTGTTACACAGCATCAATTTAATTAGACTCGATTGCTTCCGTTCTTATTGCCGCCCATGGAAAAGTCGAAACGGCTGACATTGTTTTGAGTACAAATGCTTATCTGTCCCGAAAACCGAAAGAACAAGTTTATCTCCTAACAATAGAATATGTCCTAAAATCGAAATTGCAAGCAAAGCTGGTGGTCTGAAGTTGCTGTCAAAGTGGGCGAGGAGAGACCAAAGTTGAGGGCGAGGTTGGTATTACAGGGGCCTTTTTGGGAGCTGCAGGTGGTCTCTCTGTTCTGGTGGTCTCTCTGTTCTGGTGTCCCTGTGGGCGCTTGATGACGATGCATCTCATGAGTTTATGAAGCATTTCTACACACAGCTGGAGCAAAGTGCTAGTAAGTCTCTGAATTTGGCCAGAAATTCCATGCAAGAATCCGTTAACTTCAGTGATGTATAACACTGGGCTCTGTTTGTACTTATTGGCGAGGACGTCCGCTTTTGAGCGGTGATATTTTGTAAAACGTGCTGTGTAGTGTATTCATCCTGAATGATGCAACTTTGCGCAATAAAGGAAATTTAAAGCCCTGTGAGAAGGTAAATATGTCTTGATCAATATGTAATTAGTCCTCAAGGCGCACTTTTCGACGACTCGCGACCCTGCAGCGAAGATTAGATGCAGAGAGGATATTAAACGGTGGAGAGAAAAGATGAATTTTATGTTTGAGTGGCAAGAACAGCGTACGAGTGAGATATTTGTTTTTGCCACGAGAACACAAAATTCACTGATATCTTTGAGCCAAAGTGTAATGTTCTTTTCATTATATAGAGACTCAATATCTGTCTATTTCATGCGTTTTCAAATGATCGAATTTTACAAATACGAGTATTTCGGAAAACTTATTCAGTTCTTCGTCACTTAGTAAAACAAATCTGTTTGCCACTGGTCACCGCAAAGTTCTAATTAAATAAAAAAACGAGCAAGAAACCAAGTTCGTTCAACAAAGTTGGAAAAGGTGGGAATCTTGACGCCATTGAACGAAATGACACTTGCAAGAGTGAACAACGAAGCATACGCCACTCGGTTCCCGTGGCTTATGGAGTCGATACATGGTTTAGCTCCCAGAAAAACACTCTCCTCCATAAAATAACGGTACTCCCATGTATTAGATATCGTTTGAGTTCAGTTTGCGTGTGTACAAGAACGTAAACCGCAAAAAAAAAAATCAGTAATAATTACAGCGAAACACAAAGTAATTAACCAACGTTTCTTTCAACGTCGGTTTCCAGCATACAAAATAAATTACTGTTTGTCTGAGCCAAAATCAAAACCCAATTGTCTTGACACTCAGCAACTGGGCCATATCACTTTCCGAAAGTTTTCTCCCGAAAGTTTTCTCCCGCGAAAGCTTTCTCCTGCGAAAGCTTCTCTCCTACGAAACTTACGTTTCTAAAAACTGTTTCCTTATCTTAACCGGACAAACTAGTTCGTTATTTGCGATAAAATATTTCAGTTTGATAAAATAAAATCCAGCCCTGGACATTGTCGCATCAGATGGCTACAGAAACCGATTCTGATGTATTTATTTCAATGACGTGCACATTAATTTTTACCGGCCGTGGTGCAAAAAGTTCAAAGGTATATTTATCCTGAATCCCTCGATGAGCGTGACTTTGTCCATCAACATCTCGAGAGACTGTGTTTGTAAGTTGCTGACGATTATTTGTGATTGTCTTTAGTGTTATTTGTAACAGATGTTAAACAGACTGTTAAAATCACTTCAAGATATTTCTATAGAAACGATGCCGATTGGATAAACATTAAGTTTAAACTAAAACCTACTCACTCCCATAAAAGCATCTGCCTGATTTTTTATCTATTTACTGTGAATGTTAAGTTTGCTTGTGCTGATGAACAAAGTTTCTCATAGTTTAACAACAACAAGCCAGGTAATTGAAATGAAGAAATATTTTTCTTTCTTTGGTTTTCATATATATCTAAAAAAAATACATGGATACGAACTGACCCAACTCTTCACTGATGTCTCTAAGTTCTTCAAATGCATCTCACCTATATATACTGACCACCATCAAAGACTCGCAACTTTTGTTTTTTGAAGGGTCTTGCCAGTCGAGATCACACCTAAAGAAAAAATTTAGACTTAGTAAAGCCTACTTAGCAGACAGTACAGCAATATCTTAATGTCTTAACTTAATCTGTGCATGGCAAAATGGTTAATGTTCTGAGCCCCAAAATTTCTGCGCAGTGTTAAATACGGCGCATCAGTTGTTTCTTAAACGTGTAACAAGTTATAGATGTAATATTTCTACATTTATTAGTCGATTTGAGGAAGTTTTCTGACAAATTAGTTCCAAACTTTTAAAACAGTTTTTAAATCACCTGCAGTGAGGTTGATCTTTTCTGTTGAAACGGCTCATAAAATTTTCGGATATTATATACAATGAATAGATTCTCTCTTGTTCAGTGGGTCTTTGCATTCAAGATGTCCAAGGTGATAGGAACATTGCTTTATCCCTTCGGCCATGTTATTATTCAAAACAGGTATTTGTTTTGCGGACAGGCGGGTGGCTGTATATCTTCAACTGAACTCACGACTAGACAAAAATGAAATATATTTGCTGTGGAAACTAATCATAAAGTTCGTTTCCATAAAAAGCAAACAGGAAAAAAATGAGATCAATGAAGAAAGATGGTAAATATAAGATTGATAGTCACATGGGAAGATGTTCTGTTTATCTTGACACGAAGAAGAAAAAAAGAAAAAAGTTCTGAGATCTGAATTGCTTGTCTCAGGCTGAATGAATGTCAACTATACATTAGCCACTATAAAAAAAAAGTTTCTTTTCAAGAGTCTTACCGATTTGGTTCTGACCATTAACAGGCTGACAATACATAGCGAACCGGACAGCAATATTTTAATGTCGTAACTAGTCTATGGCAAAATTATTAGGCTCATCCGGCTGTTGAGCACCAAAATTTCTGCACAGTGTACTGTTAATACGGCGCATTGGTTGTTTTCGTAGACGTGTAACAAGTTATAGATGAGATATTTCCTAAACTTTTTAGTCGATTTGAGAAAAAATCATTTAAAAGAAAGGCGTGAAAAAGTACCAAAAGAAAACTGAATTAGAACTCCGTAATTATAAGCCACTGATTAAGACAAGTTTGGTCTTAAAGACTGATCGGTTCCAGAAAGTTTTACAGAAACCAATTTTTGAATGTTACAGTATGAATTCAGAGGAGACCTAGCGAAATCCGCCGAGCTTTTGTATCACTCCTCGCCCACTTGTTAACGGCCATTTCAGTTACGTGGCGCCAGAATTAACGCAAAGATAATTCCTGCGCAGAGATGAAAAGAAAAAAAAACAAGATGGTACTTTCTCATAAATAACAATTTAAGTAGCGATTCCCGCAAAGAAACAAATGTCTGTTCAACAATACAGACAATCAACAGCCGACTCTTTTATTGTGAAGGAAATTTTTCGACAAAGTTGCTCGAACTTTTCAAAACAATTATAAAATCACCTGTAGTGAAGTTGATCTTTTCTGTTCAATTGGGTCAGAAAATCTTCGGTTATTATATAAAATGAATAGATTCTCTCTTTTTCAGTTGGTCTTTGCATTCAGGGCGTCCGGGGTGATAAGAACATTGATTTACCACTTCGGCCATGTTTTTATTCCAAACAGGCATGATTTGTTTCGCGGGTGGCTGATTATCCTTGACGGAACTCACGGCTTGATAAAATTGAAATACATTTGCGGTGGAAACTAATTTCAAGTTGGTTTCCATTAAAAAGCAAACAGAAAAAAAATGTGACCAATGAAGAAAGAAGGTAAATTTTAAGCCTGAAAGTGACATGGAAAGAACATGGGTAAAGCAAAAAAAAAAAAAGAGTTTATTAGTCTCGCGTTCTTTATATGGTGAGCACTAGGTGAAATGTGTTTTTTCAGTAACATGTTTGATGACTTGTATCTTTATATGCAGGATTTGTGATCAAACATTTGTGCCATACAGAAAATAACATCTGCTACAGGAAAATGCTTTTGCTGCTTTTTCTGCTTATGTGGATTAAAAAGGATGGCTCTGTTGCTACAGAAGGTATTCATTTGCAGGTTCCTCGTTCGGCTTTAACAAATCAACTAATATATCATACCCAACTTTCCCATCGTACGCTGAGATCTTATTCCCGGCATCTTCAAGTTTCGTTCCTCAAATAAATGCTTTGTACTCTGTACTTTGAATTTAAATAGTTAAAAACCATTTTAAAAACGTTGTCGACATCGTAGACAATAGGATGCTAGTTCGAAGCCATTCAAATAGAAGTCTGTGCGTACATGTATGTCAAAGTGATTGGGCTGACCATGGCCACTGCACTTTCAGTGACTGAAGTTTCTATGGCATGGTATATAATAATTATATATGTAACGCCTAAAGGCTTGTGTGTATACCCAGAAAGCACAAGCGACTTGTAGGATATTCCATGTTATCATTACAGAACTAACTTAGTTCAGGGGACCATTACCTGAGACCAGCCAATCAGATTGCCTCATTGCCGGTCCAATATCCTCTCAGTATTGGACCGGGAACTCAGTCCTGAGTGATCCTGCAAGATCACTCTTGAAGACTTTCTGGTAATTTCAGTCGTGTTATAAATCTCCTATAAACCTAGATTGTCCGAGACCGTTCTGGGAGAATATCAGCTCTCAGTCGATTTTGCAGCGACTTCGCTCCGCTCGGTCCATACTGTCAAGAACTCGGGCAGATATTCTCACAGTACAGCCCTCACCTCACGCCTGGTCAATAACACATATACATATTACTCGAAAGCCTGTTGTTACATAACTAGTATTAATTCTAACAGAATGTGGTTCAGTGGTAAACGATACTTTGAAAAGTCCTGGATACCCACACAGCTATCCAAACGAGATATACTGCAATTACACAGTTCTAATTCCAGTTGACATGGCGATGGAGGTTACCTTTCATTACTTTAGCTTAGAGGATGATTTATTCGACGGTGTATGGTAAGTCAAAAATAAAGAAATCATGTTAATTGCGTCTTTATCACTGTTTAACTTGTCTACCAGAATTAAATTAATAGCGTATCGTTCCACATAAATAATCGCATTCGTGTAACACAAAACGTGTATTTCATATTCCAGCGCCACAATCAAAATATCTTAATCCGCGTTTTGTTGTTCATTGTGGAGTCGTTTCCCCCTTAGCATCTCAAGACTATTTCCCCTTTGTTGAATGCAAATATCAAGAAAATTAATCGCGTTGCTAAGACAAACTATGGTGGAATAAGTTTTTGATTTTTCCACGGTATCCTGTCAACTAGTCGTATTTTAATATTTTAGATAAAAATGCTATTATATGTATTCCATTATTCCTTTGCATCTGAGCAGGAGAATCACGCTATTCGACGGGTATCCCTACAGCACCTAAATCCAAGTTATGAGGAAATTTCCCACAACTATTAGTGGAGGCTATTACTGGAATTGCATTCTTTTCAGTACCAATACATAAAAAGCCCAACTACAATAAGCAATTAATACTGTGTAAAATGTAGAGAACTATTTTTCGTAGCTGGGACTATTTGATGATTACTAACGACAAAGGAAGGATGTTTGGAAAGTACTGTGGTCCTTGGACTGGGAAAGTGATCATTGCAACTGGTAACAGATTAGTATTAACATTCGTCACGGATTCATTTACCCAAGACAGAGGATTTCTGATATATTTCAACGCTGTTTCACTCGGTAAGAATAACAAGTATGTGAAAAAGCTGATCCTAGCAGTATTCAGGACGCCTGTCACATATGAACTCAGTTAAATGACCTTGATCTCCATGAGTTCTCGTAGCTCAGTGGATAGAGGGATCCTCTATTCTTATTTGGCCCTAAAACCTAGTATTATGGCTGTACTAATTAATGTATAATTACACTAATGTGAAGTGATCATAATAATGCTGAATTTCTTGTTTTACCGTCACAGGAGATGGTACATTACCTCCGCTCTTTGAAGGTAATTCAAGACTGGATCATAAATAAAAAAAAATCTATTGAAGTGAATTAGGTTTAACTTAACATTTCATCATTTGCAATTTCCCTGATTAAGTAGCCTTTAGTCGCCAGTTGAAAAAATGAAATAAGCATGCTTAGAAAGTTATGAACTCTGATACTCTTCCATACCAAATGTGTGTAGATCACGGTGCATATATAATTTCATTTAGTTTTGAACCGATATAAGTTTCCAGCTATTAAGTGTAACAGTTTAATACTGCGATTTTCACAGAATGTGGCGAGGTTGTGAATGACTCTCTAAAAAGTCCTGGTTATCCAAACAACTATCCAAACAACACACACTGTGTTTATACAGTTCCAATTCCACAAAGTACAGAGATGATCATTCACTTCAGCGATTTTAACCTCGAAGATTCTTCACCGTGTGTGTAAGTAACAGCCAGCATATAATAAATTGCCTTATTTAATCACAAATCTAATCTGTGCTGTCTCATATGCAACTTATAAAAACTATATATGTATCGTCGATATGTGTTTTGTGTCACCTCTTTTTCCCACATTCCCTAACCCCTCCTCCACCAAAACACACTGTAGATGTCTGACAAGGTGGCAGCTCTTTCAATTATTTGATAACATAACAAAACAAGACAATTCGGAGCGTATACTTGCAGTCTATTTGAAGTTAAGTAACTATTGATTATGTTGATAATCATTCCCGGACTCCATAAAGTTAAGAAAATATATCTAAACCGGAAGATATTGAGATGGATATGAACAGTTGAAATTTATTCCTAACTTAATACCTTTAACAGTTACAATATTTAGAGAGGAAAGCCAATCAGCTTTAGCTGGTTTTCATGTGGTTCTCTATCTTGGTCGAATTGGAATTTGGAGATGTTGGTTTTTGTGGAGGAAGCACTTGGAGAAAAACCCTGGGAGCCAGGAGAAGAACTAACAACAAACTCAGAGATGGCATTGATCCGGCATAGAACCCGGGGGCTCGTTTCTCGACGCTCCCAGTAATTACTGAGCCCGATAAGTTGTTTTGTTTTCCATTCCAGATGGGAATTTCAAAAGGCTTAAAACGCGTACCGGCTTTTCTCGAGGCTTTGATTTTAAAATATGATTTCGGGCTCGTAAAATTACCGGGTCTTTCGAGAAATGGGCCCCAGGGCCACATTGGTCGGTGGTGAGCCCTCTTACCACTGCGTTCCCGTGCTCTCCGCCAAGTAGCGTGTTAGGCGAATACGGAAGACGTGCTTTTTCTTTTCAGCAACGACTATGTGAAGATTACAAATGAAAACAACAAGACCCTTGGTGTTTACTGTGGTTACCGCGCTAATCAACAAGTTGTAGTAACTGGCGGCTATGCAGTAATCACATTTCACGCAGACTACAGTGTCGAAGAAAGAGGATTTCTGTTCTCGTTCACGACTGTTCCTATAAGTACGTACAGTTAACAAAAATGTTCTTCCTGCACACACAACAGTCATGACTGGGGGTGGGGTGGGGTGGGGTGGTGTTGTTGGAGGTTTGAAATAAGATCCTACTATGAATAAATTGGACGAAAATATATCGTAGTCTTTCTGTTCTCGGTGGCTTTTGAATACTCTATTGATGTTCTTGTTGTTATCTAGATTGACTAGTTACTCGAACATACAGCAACTCCAAATAGTCTAAGAATAACATGTGGCTAAAATCGTTTAAAATGAAGAGCATTGGCACTGCACTCTAGCAGAACAAACAAGGTATCAATTTGAATTTAAATTTTCTGCATTGCCCTTTAAGTTACAGAAAAAGCGACAATGCGAAACGTAACGACTGAATACTTGGTTCTGTGTTACTCATTTGGATCAACGTTCTAAAAGGCGTTACGTTTGCCTCAATTTCGGTTTAATATGTATGTCAGAGGACGCAAACGTGCTCACTGTTTTGATATTCCCATGATTGTTTTGGTGCACTGTTAAATAAATTGTGTTGCTAAATATAAATAATTTGAATTGATGTTTCAATAGTCTTTCCCAGAGTAATGTTACCCACTGTCGTTCGAGCACTGTCAGGATACAGATTTTCATGTCCAGTCAATGGGAGTCCTCCCATTTACACAGCTTTCATAAAAAACTTTGCTGTATTGGTCAATACATCTTACACCGCTACCATCCCTCTCAATGAGGAAGGAAATTATAGTTGCGTGGCCACTAACAAGTATGGAGTTGATACAAAACATTTCTACGTTGTTTTTAATGGTAAGTGTATTTTACAGTAAAATTAACGTCTTTCAAGGGTATAGGGAAAATTGGTCTGCTATGGGAAGACACGATGAGAGAGTGCGAGCAAAGAATTGTTAAGCCCATATATAGTCTCTTCTGGTTGGCTGTTATGACACTTAATGGTCCTAAGTTTTGCTGAAAAAGCTATTTTTACCAGATAGATAGATTTCCAGCAGATCATACTGAACAAGAATCTGCAACATTTCAATTTGTGCATCCGCAAAAGCTATAATTTGGACTGAATTCTGTTTTGCGACTACCCGTTCCGAATTTTCTTTCTTGTCATTCTCCTTTCCTTTTACTCGGTTCTTTTACTTTCGCTATCTTTGCGTTGCATATCTGTTCTTTCTGGCTGCCGTAAAAAGTTGGGTGTTAATTATGGGCAAAGCCTAGAAATGGGACCAAGATCAAGTATAGGTATAGTGGGCCAAAATTTCAGCATATTTGCACCAAAACTGATTCGTTTTTCAATTTGCCATGTCAGAATGCCGTTGATATCCAAAATCGACTGCTGTGCGAATAGATCTATCCTAGTTCTACTAAATAAATGTTAAGAATATCTAATTACATTTAAATTGATGACGTCATAAGTGGTACAAAGAGCACGACCACGGGCAGAATCCCTATAAAATAATACCTATGTAATGTCTGTATGTT
The DNA here is from genome assembly GCA_019787425.1 of Platygyra sinensis. Classification (NCBI taxonomy): domain Eukaryota; kingdom Metazoa; phylum Cnidaria; class Anthozoa; order Scleractinia; family Merulinidae; genus Platygyra; species Platygyra sinensis. Next base: position 32,884 of record JAHPZR010049711.1, on the reverse strand, counting down.
TTCTTATTAGATTGTGAACCTCAATGCGAGTATAAATGGCGTTTTTTCTGGAAAAATTCCTTTTTCTGCAAGAACTTAACGTCACCATCTGAAGGTGTTAATTGTGTTCCAGCGATGACTGAATACATGTAAGATTGAAACACGAGTGAGATGTTTGCTTTTTTACATTATACCATAACAGCCGCAAGTTATTTACATTATACTTACAAGGAAACAGAATTTTAACGTACTGTGTGTATTTTTTTCTCATATCCGCTATTGACGTTTAGTAAATGTACATGTCTTCGCGTGAACGTCGTTTATCCCATACAGGCGTTTAATTAAGCGAGACATTTTCAAAACAGATTCTACCCGACTTCTCAGGTGTTTATCCTTTATCAAAAAGTCCGGTGTATGGATTAAAGCCAAAAGAAAAACAATAGCAAATGAATACAAAAGGACAACGTCGCTAACTTTGAATGTCGTAAGCCGGCACAAAGCTTTAAAAAGTAATTTTTACTCCATGGTAGTATAGTAGGCACCAAATTATCTCTCCTCTCTCTCTCAATGTACCTCGTTTGACTTTCCCATTGCAAGATAGGAGCGTAAAATGTTGTGCGATAGAGGAATACTGAACTAATATATAATGTTAGGAAATAGCCCGAATAAAATACGCGGGCTGATTGGTTAAAGATCGTGTTTCTATTAAACAATTGGATTATGAACTCGAGATTTCTAATGCGTGATGGTTGTCAAGGGCTTCATAATGATAAACTGAGTCATGGTTCATTTGATGTTATTTTATATGCAGGAATGTGACGTCCAGCAACTTTTCGCATCCTCCAGATGGAATATTTTCTCACCTAAAATTACTACGGTGGCTGTAAGGCTAAAATAAACGAATTTCTATTTATGAGGTTCGCATCTGAAAAAAATTGAGGAAAATCCTTTTAGTCCTAAGTTGCGCGTTTTTTCTCCTAAGCACCAGGGGTAGATATTACTGGAGAATTTGTGCTCGCGTCCATTTTCCTTTTCTCATGAAATTTACCTACATTCTCGATCGCAGTAAGCCTAAAGCTTGCTAAGTTTAGGTTTTTACCTTACTGGTTGTTTGGAAGGGACCAATAAAAACCTTCGTTAATACAGCATAATTGTTAAGCATATTGGTGCAGCTACCAAAGCAGGGGGAGCAGGCTTTCCCGATTGGTTGATTAAAGTCCTTGGAAGGTGAAAATCTGATGCCTCTCAACCTTAAAAGAACTATCCTTCAAATCCCGAAGAACTTAAATTGGCGTTTTTGCCTTTCCTGGTTTGCAATTGAAACGCTTAAAACTGTTATGTACATTGCGAACACTACGATGTCTCTTTCTTACATAACACTTTATTTATAGGTGTATGCTTTGCACCAATATAGTCTTAGGTTTCACCAGAGGGCACTCAGGTCTCCATGCCCCTCTCCACAGCTGACTGGTTTCCTTGTCACTCAACCCTTGGGGCGAAGGAATGTCCATGCCCAATCCTTGCACCTCCTGTGGAGATTCGGTTTGGGGGACCTGCGTTAACTCAGTTTGTGGGCTCCACACAGGATACTTTCTCGCCATACTCGACGTTATGGGCGGGGAATTGCTACATGTGGCACCCCTTCTGGCCTTTGCTGAAGCCCCGCCAGGGAGGAAACATTTGTTAGTCTGGACTGGGTTAACTTGGCCCCAGGACATTATTCCATTAAAAATGTTCCTCCTGCAGTACAGGCATGGGGCACCCCTCAGCATGGTGCTATCTGCCGAGGCCCCTCATCAAGTGGGTTCATGCGGTCAGTGGGTTTTATCCGAGTCTTGCCAGTACATTCCCTGTCCATAATTTTCCTCCAAATTGTCTTATGTCGTTTTTGCACGCCATAGCAATAATACAGCATTGATAAGCATATTCGTGCACCTTAAAAATACGTTCTTAAGAGATGAATTGTGTCAGTGCTTTACTCAGTTAAAAGTATGTACTACAAAGTGTCATTAAGTTTTACTTAAATTAAATGCACAGTGAAAGTTGGAATAAGGCATGCATGTAAATTTTTCGGGCCAGGTTATTAAGTGTTGGTTGATTTCGTTATCTCAGGCATCTGTCCTCAAATGGCATTGAATTCCTTCCGGAGGAGCTATTCTCTACAATGATGAAATTAGAAAAGCTGTAAGTTGAAATATCGATACGAAAATTACCTGATAAGAAACAAATGGTTTTAGTTAATTGTTGTGAGAAAACAACGCGAGTTCCAGTATTTTAATCTATAACACTGCTATATTTTTACAATGCACAGGGATCTATCGTTAAACGGTATTGAATTTCTACCAAGCAGAGTGTTTGCCAAGCTGGTAAATCTGAAAACGCTGTATGTCGAAAGATATTTGTACTTTAAAATGTTCTATTAGTTAATTTCCTTAGTTGTTTTGCCTGCTGTTCTGACGAATTGTTCCACTGATATGTTGCAAAATTTTACAGGCATTTGTACGCAAACAAGATTACTGTTCTCCCTGACATTGTGTTTTCAACACTGGCAAATCTGAAAGATCTGTAAGTGAAACGCACGATCATTTGTTTATAATGTGTACAAAGATATTCATGCAAGCCTAGATTAAGAACACTGTATGCCCAAGAAAGGAGAGATGTTTGAGAAGTGTTCTTAAAAAAATGGCGAAAGAAATTATAATAACCGATATAAACTTTATCGCACAATGGGATCCCCATAACTGGCGCAGTGATGAGAGCGATCGCCTTCTACCAATGTGGCCCGGGTTCGATTCCCGGACCCGGGGCCCGTTTCTCGAAAGTCCCGGTAACTTAACGGGCCCGAAATCGTATTTTTAAATCAAAGTCTCAAGAAAAGTAGGGTGTGTTCTGACCTCTAATGAAGTCTGTTTTGTTTCTTTAGCTGTTAACTTAACTGTATAACTTTCAAACCTTTTGAAACTCCCGTCTGGAATGGAAAACAAAACTGCTTAACTGGCCCGGTAATTACCGGGAGCTTCGAGAAACAAGCCCCCGGCGTCATATGTGGGTTGAGTTTGTTGTTGGTTCTCTGCTCTGCTCCGAGAGGTTATTCTCAGGGTACTCCGGTTTTCCCCTCCGCTCCTCAAAAACAACAAGTTTACAAGTTCATTAAGAAAATTAACAAATACAAAATATGATGTACCATTGCTCGCAGTTAGCTACAGCTATTCAATTTCCAAATTCCAATTGGATTCTGGAATGCACGGACATTTCTGAACGAGTTCTTGTGAACTCCTTGGTGTTCCGTGGGTAAACAAACTACCTTTTTTTGTAACTGGCCATCAAGATTAAACAACAGCACGATCTCATACAAAAAATTGCAGCTGATAGCGACTGACGAAGAACGTTAGTACAGACGTATAAGCTCGTTGATTTCAACTTCATCAGTGATGGATTTTACACACAGTGCGGAGCTTAATTTATTATTACATTTTTTTTACAGGGACCTGTCTTTAAACACAATTTCACTATTACCTATCAAAGTGTTTTCTTCGCTGAGAATTCTAGAGGAACTGTAAGTGAAAAGTGGCACACAACATTCAAAAAGTCCACGTATTTGTTTTAGTTTTGTTGTAAAGAGTTAACTATTGATCGAAAATCATAAAAAGAAATGTGGAAAGAAACTTTTGCATCCATAAAGGGCAAACAGGCAATTAAAACAGAGCTTTCATGATTTTGAGCTCATTGATAAAAAAGTCAGGTGAAACTAGTGCAAGCTTCTCGAGACCTCTAGAAACCTGATGCAAAAGGCCTGTAATACCATAGACGGACTTAACAATAATAAGACTGAGGCAAAAACATTAATCTTTAGTTAAGTATATCTATTTGTATTTCCTTTCTCTTCAGGAACCTAAGTTTTAATAAGATCCAGAACCTCTCTGCTGATGTTTTTTCTTCCCTTCAACGTTTGAAAAGCCTGTATGTTTACTGCATTATGAAGGACATGCTAATTTAGGAATTTAATGAACCAAATACAGTGAATACTCTGCAACATTTCATCTTAGGATTCTTATCTCAGTCGCATGATGCTATGGCAGGAAAAGCCTGTCTATTTAAATCGTTTTTTAAATTTTGCCTCTCAAGAGTCTTGCTTCAGTCACATTGAAGACCTTATCTAGACATTTTCCTGTGATTTTGACACGTCTGAAAAATATTGTTCGTGTCACCGTGGACTTTGCCATAAACTGAGTGTTTCAGTGTTAAATTGGTTTTAACTGGAGCCTCTTCTTTTAATCGACTTTGGTTCGGTGTCGAGTAACAATCATTCTTAGCTTTTAACTAATCTCAATCTCTATTTTGACTATTTCATGTTTTTTTGCATTGCACTGGTTTCCAGTTATTTGTATTCCAACTCTATTGCGGCACCTGGCAGAATATTTTCCGCGTTGACAAATCTGGAGGTTCTGTAAGTGAACCTTTTTTCATTTTGAACATGGTACAGTTATTGGATGTGGCCGCTTTAAAAGCAACCAGGTTAGAACACCCTAAAGTTTGGGTTTGCTAGTGTCTTGTTCTGACTTTTCACAGAACATCAGGCTCTCTCTCAACACAGTACTGCAAACGAACTGCAGGAAATTTCTAACTGTCAAGAAATAGTGATAATCGTATTTCGCTTTATGTAACGACTTGAATATATAACTTTAGGCGGTTTTAATCATTTTGACTTATAGTTGGTTTCATCATTGATACCATATTTATTTTTTGATTTTCATTCGCAGGTATTTGTCTTCTAATAGTTTTGCATTTAAACCAGACGAACAATTTATCATTCCCAAGTACCTGGAAGAACTGTAATTTTAATTTTAATTAATGTTTCTCTCCAACGCACTGCGGAAAGAAAATGGTGTGGCCATTTATTTGCGTTTGATCTCAGTGAGTAATAAGGCTTTATTCAAATACCGTTCTTTTCTTAAATTGTCTTTAGGGATTTGTCCGAAAACGCCATAACACATCTACCGAGAAAAGTCTTTGATCACCTCGAATATCTAAAATGGCTGTGAGTCAATAATAATGATAATGATAATGATAATGATAATGATAATGATAATGATAATGATAATGATAATGATAATGATAATGATAATGATAATGATAATGATAATGATAATGATAATGATAATGATAATGATAATGATAATGATAATGATAATGATAATGATAATGATAATGATAATGATAATGATAATGATAATGATAATGATAATGATAATGATAATGATAATGATAATGATAATGATAATGATAATGATAATGATAATGATAATGATAATGATAATGATAATGATAATGATAATGATAATGATAATGATAATGATAATGATAATGATAATGATAATGATAATGATAATGATAATGATGACGAC
>JAHPZR010049711.1:0-25000 GCA_019787425.1 Platygyra sinensis | reverse complement strand
GTGAAGAGATAGTTTACAATCTGATATACTTTCCTTCACAGGTACCTGTCCTCAAATAATATTGAAAACCTCACCGAGGATATCTTTTCCAGATTATCAAGCTTAAACCATTTGTAAGTTTAAAAATTGTTAATTGTTTTCCTACTAATAATAAAACCCGACAATATACCAAGTAAGCGATAGATAAATAATTATAACTGCAATAATAATTTTAATAAATTGTCTGCAAGTTTTAGAAAGCTTTTTGATGATAACAAGCTCTCAACGAAGATCTGTACTTATTTGAAATTTTTTCTTTGTAGAGATTTGTCTTACAACAAAATACAATTCTTGCCAAAAGACTTGTTCTGTTGCAATGGAAATGCATTTGCGCTTCTGTAAGTTAAGAAACCTTATACTATGCGCTTATACATAAATGCCTGCTTTTTGTGACTCATACTGTTAGTTGTTATTCACGCGAGATTTGATTGAGCGGACACCAGGCGTGGACAAGTCGTGGGATTTGATTGGAAGAGATTAAAGGAAAGCAAAGAACAGAGGGCTTACGTAATTAAACTAGGCATTTACTAAAAGCCATTTCTTCTCAATTGGAAGCCAGGAAAACTTCTAAAATGTATTTGTTAACAGCCACGACAAAAGGTCAATGTCCATTCTCTGTCTCTGATGTAGTGGCAAGGCATTAACCAGTATGACAACGGAATAACCAATGTCGTTTTCTTTACTACTAGATCTTTGCAGAACAATGCGATAAAAGTCCTCTCAAACGAGACTTTTTCCAAGTCTATCGGACTTCAGTACATGTATGTATAATTTTGTCAAGTGATTTTGGACATAACATTTCCCACGTTAGTTTTTTTTTAAATTGACCAATGTATATGGAATAGTAAGTGATGAATATAGAGAAACGTCGTGAGATTGAAATAGGTTGATAAAAAAAGGTAATGCAATAAGAAAGTCAGGTAAATAATAAGTGGTATTTTTATAATTCACAGCTAAAATAAGAAAAAAACTTTATCCATATCACTATGCCGGTATCATACATCGTATAAAGAGTTAACCACCTAACCCTCCGGTAACCCTGGAAACTTCTCTTCATTAACAAAGCTCACACCATTTTTTGTAATTTTTAGATTTTTGAGCGCCAACAAATTGGAGACTGTTCCATATCGAGCTTTCTTTTATCTTAAATACCCAGAAATAATGTGAGTATATCGGCTAAAGAGAGAAAACGCAATTAATAGGGAGGGGCCGGGGAAGGATGAAAAAGCCAATCATCTTTATGTCTAAAAATATAAAAAAAATTAGGTGGCTCTGAACCCTCTACACAAAATTGTTAAAACTTTGCAACAGGTTGCATCTTATGGTTATCACAGCTCGATAATAACAAATAAAGGGTCACCGAGCTTTTTCGTGAGCTATAAGCACTTAAGGGTGTTTATAAGAGGTTGTACTGTCGCCATCATGGTTAGCTGTTATATAAATCAGATGACCATAAATTGTTTAACAATGATTGGGCTTTTATGTGATACTAGTATTGTAGCACCATGTAATAAAGAGTAGTACTGATTCATCAAAGAATACCGTATTTACTCGAATAAGCGCCGCGGCGCTTATTTAATTTTTCGCGCCACAAGTGGGGCGCTTTTTCGAGGGCGGCGCTTTAAAGTTGTATCAGACAAATTTACTTTTATTTTTATTCAACTGTACACTTTCTATCTGTTAATTTTCCTATGGACTGATACTAAAATGATAGTAAATCTAGAATTACGAGAGAAATTCACGCGGTGAATAAAACCCGAGAGTTTCATGATAACGATAGCGAAAATATCAGCGGTGAGAGCGAACTCCGTTGTCGTTTATAGCGTTTTTCCTGGTTATACGGAATTCCTCGAATAAGCGCCGCATCAAGGATGCTTATTAACTTTTTTGTCCCAGATGCGGCGCTTATTCGAGGGCGGCGCTTATTCGAGTAAATACGGTAACTGATGGAAAGAGGTGGAAACTATTGTCAGGCTCCTTGATCTCTTAATAACCAGAGAGTCACATGTTGTGTGAAGTATTTTTTTATCCTCTTTTTCAAGAATGTTGTCAGATAATCCCATAAGGACAATTGAACCAGAAGCGTTCACACTTAGCAGTGTTAACGACTGGCGGCAGTTTTTCCTCAGGATGTAAGTCACTGCTTGGAATCATCTAAGGTTATGTCTTAACGTATGTGAGGCTAACACAGCCCGTTTTGTTTGCCACGCAGCTTAATTCGATCAGTCTTCGGAACTCAAGATATCAAAGCCACTTTGTTAGGCTGTCAGCTAGCTAAGAAGATCAAGCGTAGTTTAAGTTTTATTAGGTTAGAGAAGCAGGTCTTGGGTTTTCTTTGATCTGAGATCAGGTATATACTTATTTACAGTGAAAAGAAACCATATATGGTGAATATAGAATTCGTTTTGCAACTATCAGTCACAACAAACCCTGAATACAAGGGTTATACATAAATTGCTAAAAGAGAAATTTTAGTACACGTGATTAAACATCATATCTTGAGATTTCAAGTTTCTGAGCGATATATTTTTTTAACACAGATATTTATTAAGGACGAAGCTGAAGATATTGAAGATTGAAGTTTTCGTCGGTCTCCGTGGTTTAGATTCCCGAATGTAACGTATCTTAACTTGTTATTCCTGTAAATACCTTTCACTAAATAAAAATAGCTGCTGGGTTGACTTTTACACCTTGTTTGGTATTCTCTGCTCTTTTCAAGTGAATGTCGATGTACAATTTCCACTGCTAGTGACTAATTGTCAAAAGAGACTGGGCGGTATTAATTTGAACAATGCATTGCGGGACTTCAGACAACAACAGATTTGCACCATATCGTCATTTAACCATAATTACCTGAATTCCTCTCTTTTTTTTATTTATTATTTGAATTTTGAAGTCTCAGTGGATTTAAGTAACAATTGTCCTAATTAACATAACAAAATAGAAAAAGTGAAGGATTCTAGTAGCTGTGGTCATTCATTACATAACCCTGGTAATATTCCTTTGTTTGTTTTCCTTTTCATCTTTCCTCATCTTAGAGCATCGCCCCAGTCCCTTTAGCCTCTACTCACTAATAGGATGTTTTCACATGACGTCACGACGCGCGGCCATGTTGATGTCCCAAACCAATCCTGTTTTCCTATGTAAACAAACATGGCTGCCAGCCACGTGATTGAAACCGCTCTGTAAAATTATTTCATACGGGAATACAAACACGGTCGATGTTTTTAGTGTAAATAAAAGGAATACATAATTATTTGTTGCTCCCAGCGAAACAGGTTTTGGTTAAATTAATCAATGCTATCTTACCTTGCTGATTTATGTTCTCCACAATGTGAGACATCTCGTCTTGCCTTCGGTCCAGGGTTTTTCGGTTCCCTTGCCAAAAACGCATAGACATTGCATAGCCGCTTCGTTAATCTGAAATGAAACCGGACATTTGAGTCATGGGGCGACTCTGAGTACGTTGTGTGAATTTTCTTCTGTCTCTCCTTCAAGTTTTTACTAAGAAACCTGCTTAATGCGGATTTGGTAAAACGAGACATTCCTCACGTGCAAATTCTAATGTAGTCTATTGGACTAGGCTCGTTTGCATTTCAATTAACGGAGAGTTATTTATTTTCTGGAAAATTAATGCTAATTAAGACCTTTATGTTAGGTGAATATTTGATGAAAAGACCAAGTTCGATATGTCAATACATAATTTCGAGGCTTTTAGGACAAACTTCCCCATTTAATGGTGCTTTCTTAATCTCCAGGTCTGTTTTGGGAATTGAGAGACAAGGAAACTATATAAAACAATTACCTGAAAGCCTCGGAGCCATGCTATACTTTTGATATATCAAACGTGGCGTGTTGCTTATTCTTATTTGTTCCTATTTTCAGCATTATAAAAAATAGAACGATTGGAACCTTGAAGTATTTCTCTGATGACAGGCAACGTTGCTCGATATACCTGTTAGTAAATTGACATTGTAGATTTACACATTATGTAGAATCCAACCAGAGCCGGACGTTGATCTTGATACAAATTCTCAGCAAATACACCGAAAACAAAGAATGTTAATCATCTGACTGGATGATTTCCATATAATCGTCAGTTTTTTTCCAGGACAACTTAAGGAATGGACAATGTCTAGCGTGCGTCCATCCAATTCCGGATGCACGCGGATAGTTGGGAGAACACGAAGGTAGGGTAAGAGATGCTCGAGGCGCAGCCGAGATCATCTCTAGCTACCTAAGTGCTCTCCCAACTATCCGGGTGCATCCCGAATTTGATGGAGGCACGCTAGACATTGTCTATTGCTTTTAAAACATAGCAAGACATTTTTCACGCTGAAAAGTCGCTTTTTCTGCACTGATCAAATTGCAAATGACGTCAGCCTGAGCCATCTCTATGAACCATCCATTTCTTTTGCATAAAAATATTAGCCAATCAGGGCGCGCGCTCGCATATAGCTATGTTATTTACAGGTTAACGCACTCAGCGAGTGAATTATCGGGATTTACCTGCACGAGTCCACTAACAATGAACGAGAAATTTCAATACCGCACGAGGCCGCCGAGTGCGGTATCGGAAAATTTCGAGTTCATTGTTAGTGAACGAGTTCAGGTAAATCCCGATAATTCACGAACAATGAGTGCGTTAACATTTTTATTATCCAAATTGAATACACTGCAAACAAAAATCGTCAAACTTTGAGTCAGCCGAAGCCATGGTGTAATGACAGTAGTGTATTGAATTTACACCACGGCTATTACACCACGATAATGACGTCAAGGTAGTTGTTTCGTCATAACCCAGTGTCACGTGGCACAAATCAACGAATCAGAAAATCGGAATTCGTACAGTGTATGAAATTTGGATAATAAAATATATTATACAATGGACGATATATCACTGGAATTCTACTCCAACTGCATGTACAAAATTAAGGGTTTAATTCAACCAGTGTCTGTCAACAAGAAAAATGAGCTGTTTTTTGAATCGCAGTAACTGTAAAAAGTCGCTATCTCTGTCTTAATATAGAGTGTATCGTTACTTTGTCCTAGGAACCCTCTGGATTCTGAAGCGGAAGCTATCGAAGTATATGATCCTGATACTTCAAGTAACAGAGCCTTTATTGCTGCTCTCTTGGCCTCTGGATTCCGACAAATCCCTGAAAATGACATATCGTTGGATAAATTTCTTCCATGTCCCTTAGGAACATTTTCGAACTCTTCCTCTAAAGGAACACAGGGGTGTACAAAATGTCCTCCAGGTACTGGCACTGTTCAGCCAATACGTTGTATGTTTACACAATTATGGTAGCAGATGCCTGAGATATTACGACTACACAAAGAAACATGCATTATTCCTATCCTGATGTGATTAAAAAGCGCAGCATCATAATGGCTTAAGTCAAGCTTGATTTTGTTGGAAAGTTGTCTTAGTGAATGTTCTAAGTTACACGCAGGATGAATTGCTGACAAGTACGAACTGAATTCTGTTTATACAACTTCTACTCTTTCGTCAATCTCAAGATCATATTCCAAAACACACGCCGCATTATATCAAATCTTACTTTCCATACAAAGATCACCTGAACCGCTCACAAGGCTCCTAAGTCATCCATAAGGCTGGTTTCTAGGACTGTGATGAATTTTACTTTGGCCAAACAAAACGAAGACTCCATGACAGAAAAACAGAACATTTGAATTTGAAGGTGACCATTCATCAGCCATTGCTGATCATGTGAAAACCACTGGTCACCGAACATAACATGGCATCATTTTAACATTTTAGCGTCCGGCATAACTAACGTTCATTGCAAAATTAAAGAGACTGTTCATTCAAGAGCTTAAGCCTCCCCTTAATGTCAATGTTAGTAGCGAGAAGTTGTTGCTTCATTACCTTTATCACTCCTCATGATGTCTAGACAGGTTAAAGTACTGCTGTAGATCTTTTTTATCTCAGTCTAGGTTCCAGACCTCCTATGTTTACGATACATATAGTTTTCCAAAATGTTGCAACAAGCGTACGAAACGTCAAGTTCTTTATATTCTTAAGAAACTGCCAAAGTTTTAAAGGAGCCACGTCACGGTTTGCGCATGTATCTGAAAAGTTTAGCATTAATCGCTTTTCAAGTTCGTCGTTTGTAATCCGTGTTAATCTTCTCCACCTTAACCATCCTGGTTTCTTTACGGTTTATTTTTATCTCTTTGGTGTTTTTCTATTTCTGTACAGTGGAACCTCGATTTAACGAACCCTTCAACGAAGTCCTCGATAATATAAAACGAACGATATTCTACGTCCCAGCCAAAGTTACAGTAAAGTGAATGGAATAGAACCTCGATATAACGAATTCTTCGATATAACGAACATAATCCGGAAGCCCAAACGAAAAATCTACCTCGATATAACGAATTACAATGTCAACAGGCGACAGAAGATAAACGCTGAACAGATCAACAGTCAGCAAATCCTTTAATCCTTATGGTAAAGAAGACAGCAACCTTTCAGTCAACGGCTTATTATATATCGTAGTATAGTATTTCCACAGAAGTCACTATAGTATTTCCACAGAAGTCACCTGTGTTACAAATCAATCATTAACTATGACCTCCATTTAACAAACAAATTTGGCCTGTCCCCAGCGACTTCGGTAAATCGGGGTTCCACTGTAAAGTATTATTTTCAGGTTTCCTCCAATTTAAAGATAATTTTGCACGCGGCCAAAATAACTCAAAATGCGGTGACTGAGCTGTGCACTTAGAATGAACAGTAATACGCTTTGTTTCTACAGGAGGATTTTACTCTGATGCTGTCGGGTACGTAGCCGAAAGCTGCAAAATGTGCCCGACGGGCTCATTCGTATCATTTGATCAAGCACCTGGAACTCAAAAGCAAGACTGCAAATCTTGTCCAGAAGGTAAATATATATTACACTGCTATTACTGCTGCTAGTCTTGATCGTAAAACTATAAGCTGTATGATAAGAAACCCCCCGGGGAGGGCTATATAGGTACGCGCCGCAGAATAGAGAATGGTTTTTGAGGTTCCCGGTCCTTGAATAGGGTATCTTTTTGACCCTTTTGTTACTGTGTTCCTGGTGTGGTCCTTAGATAGGGTAGCTGAATTGTGTTATCTAATAGTGGAATGTTTTGGCCTTAAAAGGGGTATCAGTTTTCGCTTTATTAGTCCTTAAATAGGGTTAGGGTTCAAGAATCTTCGCGGCACACCCTCATCCAAAATTCGCGGGAGCACTTCCCCCGGGTAAGAAACATAAACCAGCCGTGACACAAGTCACGCTTCTTTGGGGACCCGAGCGATAGAGAATCGCTCAAATGTGGCCCTAAAGTGAAGAAGCTCTCAATTCCTGGCCAGTAGCAGATCTAGGGTAGGACCGGCCCCCCTTATTTTGGGTAAAAAAGAAGAAGAAATAACAGAAGGGAGAAAAGCCAGGAGGGTAGGTAAATCAAAACCGGGCCCCCCTTAGATCAACGTCTGGATCCGCCACTGCTGGCCAATCGATTATGCTTTGTATGGGTCACTAAAATCTAGCTAGTTCAGTAAATCTTAAAATCCTGTGTTGAAAGAGGAATGTTACTTTTCCAATTAAAGTACTAGAACAAATTCAAAACTACGAATAGGTAACAGATACTGTGTGGACGTATGAGGAAGCTTGAAACAATTACGACTGAGTAATCCCTGGCAATTCTATCCATGTAGGAAAATGGAGAAGACATCCCACAGTCTAGCGTGAAATAAGAGAGTCTCATTAACGTAGAGTTTTTATTTGAGTAATAGTAAAATAATAGTAGTAGCATTAGTGATAGTAATGGTCATTATTATTCAACAAATTGTAACACTATCCAAATGTGGTCATGATGCTCTCGATATCTGTCATCCGTAGGTAACAGATATCCGGCGATATACGTAGCTTCGTACGTGGGAAGAAAAAGTGAAGTGAAAAAATGTCGACAGAAAGGTTTAAAAATGCTTCGAGCTTGTAATCAATTTAGTTATCAATTTGTTGAATAATAAAACAATTATCCTGCTCAATCTCGCGGAATATCGTCTGATTTTAGCCGACTCGGCCTACGGCCTCGTCGGCTAAGTATCAGACGATATTCCGCGCGATTTCGCAGGATAATTGTTAATTATCATGGTCACGATCACGGTCACGGTCACAGTCATGGTCACGGCCTTTGTCATGGTCATGGTCGTGGTAATGGTGATAGTAATAGTAACATAAAAAAGTGCCTTTTTCCATTTTTAGGAACTGAAACTGACTTCTTTGCTGGGTTCCGTGCTTGTAAATGTTTAAAAGGATTTTATCGAACCCACATGTTTGAAAAATGTTACAAGTGTGGGCAAGGAGGACTTGGATGTAGAGATGATTATGCGTATTTGAAATCTGGTTATTGGTGGGAATGGCGGAACCAGACGTACAAAGATCGTTATACATATTTTATAAAAAATTTGTTAGCATCTTCACCAGCATTAGACGATTTTAGCATACGGTACCCTTTTCCCATACCAACGTCTTATAAGTGTCCAATAGAAGGGTCTTGCAAAGGTGGTTTGGACTCCCCATGTGACAAAAGGTACGAAGGTCCACTCTGTGGAGTTTGCAGCACTGGACACTATAAGCAGTTACAAACGTGCAAACAATGTCCATCTAAGAAGTGGATGGTGGGACAATTGTCACTTATTGCATCCATTCTTTTGATAATCGGAACAGTTATGGTGTGGACAAGCAAGAATAAGGTCAAGAAGACCGAAGGACGCTCTCTTATTGACACGTTTTTTTCCAAACTGAAGATCGTGATTGGCTTTTATCAGGTCACTTATGGATTACTAGAAACGTTCTCGTACATAAAATGGCCTGATTCTCTGCAAGTTATCGGCAAGTACTCAGAAATTCTCCAGATGAATGTTCTTCAAGTGGCACCCCTTGACTGCCTTAATCCAGGATTGCACGTCGATGCCTTGGGAAACTTATTTGCCACAATGGCAGTTAATGCCTTCATTATTGGTATTTCAGGAGTCGCTTACGGAGTTTTCAAAGCTTTCTTGCGAAATTCACGCTTAGAGGGAGATGAAAAGTTAAGAAAGTTGTCCCAGACCAAAGAACTTATTTACAAGAATTTGTTTTTCTTTCTTTACGTAACTTACCTGAGCACATGTTCGAAGACAGCTAATGTTCTGCCACTAACATGCCGGAAAATTTGTCGAGATGATGAAGAAGAGGCGTGCTTCAGTTACCTGAAAGCTGATTATAGCGTACAATGCGCGGTTACAAAGTACAACCAGTTAATTATCGTGGCGTACATTTCCGTTGTCTACGTCATTGCCCTCCCTGCCGCTTCATTCATTGCCCTTTGGAGACAACGAAGAATGATCGCAGCCCCAAATAGCACCAAGGTAAAACAGGATTCAGACTATTCGATGGAGGCAACAACCGGACTAAGGTTTCTTTTTGAAAATTATAAACCTCGTTTGTGGTATTGGGAGCTGGTGGAGATGTCTCGTAAAGTAATCCTTACATCTGGTTTGATTCTAGTTGGACAAGAGAGCAGGTCCTACATTGGCTTGGCATGGGTTATGGCTGGGATGTATGGGATGCTCTTCTCTTGGAACAGACCCATACAAGAGGTGGCAGAAAACAGAATGATGGCCACATCCCTTGCCGTTACAGTCGTCAACTTGGGAATTGGAGCTGTCAGTAGAATACCCGCCGAGAATATTTCCACCCCTAGTGAAGCCTATGTGGATGCCGTCTTATTCAAGATATTGGTACTTGGAGCAAATACGTTAGTTATCGGCCAAGTTATTGGTAAGACCGTCTTGCTCTTTTAATTTTGTTAATTAATATATAAACTTTACTGAAATATTGGCAAAGCAATGGAGACCATAAGTTTATGGTTCAGATTTAAGATTTAAATTAATGTTGGGTAAAGACAGTACGTACAGAGGAGTTCAAAGCGGTCAACTTAATGTTATGCAAGTCCATTGTTAACAGGAAAGAACAAAAACAAAACAAACCCTGAAAAATAAATGGAATTGTTTGTAGTCCACATTACGTACTTAACTTTGGAAAAGCCTTTAAAGAGCAGTGTCACGAGGAATTTTGCTGTTTTAGGTCAATTCTGTACTAAAATCATTACTTTGAGGCTTTAATCGTCAGTAAACAAAATGCTTCTGTAAACCTACAACGAAGATATCAAATGAATTTTATCAGAGAGGTCTAACCATAATAAATTTCTTTAGGATTTTTGGAAGACGTGGCACTTGAAAAAAATTGGCCAATTTTTCAAAGTTCAATTCATTTCCATCCATGCCATCCGAAGCGACAGGTGACAGGCAACAGTTTCAGTACCTTCAAATAGTCTTTATAACAAAACTAGATCATTAGGTTTGGAATTCAGTTCATGCGAAGACAGCTTCTAGCTTTATATAAAGTTGCCAAAGAGCGCGGTGACAATGCCCCTTTAAATGAAATGTTTACATTTTACTCTTTTTAGTTCAGTACTCCTCCCACCTATATAGTTACCTCATGGAGTGGAGGAAAAACCCACAGTGGTCTTTTGCTTGCTGCTTAGCTTTGGTTCTCCCGCTCACTGATTTACAAGGAGAAATCACCGGCATGGTGGGTACAAATGTTCTCGATAACCAACTACAAACAGGACAGACAGACATGCCCACCATTGTCAGTGCAGTGAAAGACAGTGGCGCTATGGATGTTAACTTGGAAATAGGTGGACGAGGCGATGATGTCATGGCCGCCGTGCTGCATGATGGCAGTTGTCAAGATTTCAAGTTGAAAAACAAAACATCCGACCATGGGACACAAACAAAGCTACTGGCGCTTTGGAAATCTTAGTTGAGGGGCCACAAAAAGGCTTCTAGTCCTTGCGAGTGCAAATTGAATACGAGTAACTTGTATTTATTTACCATTATTGATTTACGTAGTAAAGACAGCTAGTGTCTTCTTGACAAGCAAGCATGCGCAAAACACTGCCAGCTGTGTCAGCAAGTGACTCATAAATCTAATATATTAGGGAAATAAGATTAAATAAAGAGAAAAATAACTGCAGTTTGTCAAAGTAAGTGATTAGTTAGCTGCACTCCGGCAACACTGAAGCTTTAATTGCCACAATTTTTCTGAAAAGCGGTCATTAAAAAAGAAGATCAGAACTTCACATCAAGACTTCTTATCAGTAATACAAATTTATCTTCACCCAATACTTATTTATACCCCAGAAAGACTCATTAAAATGAAGCAGATTCAATAAGACGACGCAATTTTAATTAATTTTGCACGGAAGTGAGAAACCTGATGCTGAAAATTTGTTATTTTCAATTAGCCTACCATTCATTCATTCATGCTTACTCCCAAGATGCAATTAATTACGAAAGCTTTTGACTTTTGTTTTCAAATTTAAAATAAGCCTTAGTTTCTCACAGCTGTTTCTTTATTAAAATTTATCCTTCGCAAACTCCTTACCTCTCCCAGTGTTCATTTCTGTCAGAATCAATCCTGGATAGAATATTGTCTCAGTGAGTCATCCTTTAAAGTAAAAGAAAATCAATTCTTGCTGTGGTTTGAACTCTACCTTCGTCGAAGCCACTTTTAACGCAACATTTGGCAACTGGTTTTGCTACCATCGTTCAGTGTCACAAAGGTCAAGATTCTGAGAAGTTGTTTTTTTCACAGGACCGAAAAAAACTACCAACTGCCAACATTTGGGTGAGTAAAAAGCAATTGATGTGCTTGGATCATTTCTTTTTTGTTTTATTATATTCCTTGACTTGCATGACAAGTGCAAAGAAAGATAAAGTTTACAAGCTGCCACTGAAGGCGCAAAATACAAATTGTCACTTCCATAATAACATACACAATCACGCTTTCCTCAAAATCGTGGCCCTGCATTCTCTTCCTGATTTCGACAGCGAAACAGATTGCAGCATTGTACAGTGTACGCTAAAATAGTTTGTTTTACTTTCCGTAGTTGATTGCACCGACTGACGAAGAGCAGCAAGAGGTAATATATGCTGAATTTCAGTGATCATGTGAGATGGAGTATGCGTTGTACTTGGATCCTTCAAGCTGATTTTAATTTGCGTGAGATAGCAGTAAGAAGAAACTAAATCCTTTATTTCTTCGTCGAAGCAGTAACCTACCCCTAGCTAAGAACTACTGTTTTATTTTGCGGATAAGAGAACTTATTCATTTTTTATGAAAATTCTAACTTTTGTCTTCAAGTTACTTTAATATGCCACACCGAGCGTATTATCTCTCACGGTTGACATAAAAATCATTTGTTGGTTTTGGTTTTTTCATATCTTTACCTCAGCGTTTGGCTTCACTGTTTATAAATAGGAATAATTAATTGTCAATGGATTTGTTGCTCAGAAAACTAAAACGAAACGAAACATGAATTTAATTTGCATTTCAAGCGGGGATTTAGTCTCCGGAGTTCAGATCAATCCGGCTTTGCCACAGCAGCTGTGAAAATTATCACCACCTTGGAGTTTCATATTCTCCCAGGGAGACGTGTATAATTCCAGTTTTTCTGTTTGACATTAAAATTCGAAGCCACAATAGTGACCTACAATCATCTTAGACCACATCGGAGACGTAGATGGAGAGACTCGGATGATACAAGATGGGTGATGGTGTAAATGTTAGTTGCGAGGGGGAGGGGAGGTGGGAGGGCGGCTTTTTGTACTTGTAGTTAAGGAGTGTGAGTGAAGATCTGTTCCATTATTGGGTTTCAAGGGTCTTTGTTTCTTCCACTTAATGTGTATATGCCAATTTGAGAATGGCAATAATATGTTGTATTTAATAATTATAGCAAAATACAATTTCAGTTGCTTCTTTTCTAACAGATTAAATCCACGAAGTATTCCTGGTCTCAGAATAAAGAAGAAACAGAATTCAAAGCAATTCCACAGATATATTGGCATAAATCAGTGCTGTAAGAAAACCGACCTATCAAACACTCGGTATAGTTGTCATCGAGTAATGAGTTGGATAACTGTATTTGTTATTTTTCTTAACGTCGTTGGTATCCCATTGAACGCAATCGTCATAGTGATAGTAAAACGAACTACTTCTATGCAAAGTACCACCAATATTTTACTATGTAACATAGCCTTAGCAGATATCTTCGTAGTCGTTTGGCACTTGTCGTGGTTTACTGGAGACCCTTCTGGAAACCCTGAAATTCTTAATAAAATAATTTGTAAAATCGCTAGAGACGAGATTTTTAGTGCAGTTCAAGCTCTTACATTTACCTTGATTGCATTCGAACGATACATGGCTCTTTTTAAACCAATGAGCACTCGTTTTCGAATCAACAGGGACCATATATGGAAGGTAATTGCAGGGCTGTGGTTCTCCACAACCCTTCTATTTTACCTTCCTCATGTAATCTTTAAAAGGGTGTACTACGTAAATTCCAGACCTGTGTGTTGTTTCAGTTTTGGTAAAACATCAGAGGCTGTATATTTTGGTGTACTTGAGTTCGTTTTTGTCGTTAATGTAGTGATAACCTCGTTTAGCTATCTGTCTATAGTGAAGGGAATGTGCTGGGACAATACGATATGCTCTGAGACAGTTCAAACAAAACAAGAAGCAGATGAGAAGAGGAGAATCGTAGCTTTTCTTTTGCTATTGACTTTTATTTTCACGTTAAGTTTTATTCCTTATATTGTGCTTAAAACCTTCACTTATCATTTCCCTGGTATTGATATCAAACAAAAACAATTTCTGGGATTTCCCGTGTTGATATTCCCTGTTGTTAAC
This sequence comes from Platygyra sinensis, assembly GCA_019787425.1. NCBI lineage: Eukaryota > Metazoa > Cnidaria > Anthozoa > Scleractinia > Merulinidae > Platygyra > Platygyra sinensis. The sequence goes on along the minus strand of JAHPZR010049711.1, from coordinate 11,165 downwards.
CCGTCGTTGTACATTCTGTTCAATTCTAACTACAGGGCGGGTTTTAAGAAACAGTTTCGTGACATGAAAACCTTAACCCGCCAAACCTGGGAGAGAATACGCTGTTGAACTTAGGCTTGCCTAACAAAAACCCTTAGACAAAAAGGACTGGATCGAGCTGCAAGCTTTAGTGAGTGTAACAGGAGAAAGCTTTGAATAAATAGTTTAGGATTGTCTGGCTTCTCTTTTTCTTTCTTTATAAGAAAATATTAAATTGTAAATACTTTCTGATTTCAAAATATATACGTATACAGCAGTTGTAGAAAGGTTATCGATAGGAAAAACATTGAACCGAAATATCAGACATCGATGCTTTTAGATAATAATAATTTGTAAAAGTAGTAAAATAGTAAAAGTCTGACTAAACCTTAAATAAACGGAATTGTAATATAAGAAATAAATCAAAACTGGTATACATGTAACTAGAAGGTAGTACAAGATCTGTTAATTTGCTTATACTCAATTTAAAATAAAATGGCAGAAGTAGAATTTTCATGGTGTAAACAATCGCTGTTTGCGTATGCGTGATCACGTGGCTTTCCTTTTCCTATCGGTCCGATAGTTGCCCCTTGGTATTTGATGTTTTTAAAACTAGCACATTTGTGCGAGAAGCGAAGCTTCCAGGGTAAATATTTGTTTTAAGAACATCACATTTCCGCGGGGCAACTATCAGCCGATAGTTCCCAGGCTCGACGGAAACGCTCTATAATTTAAATAGAAATCTAGAGCTCGGCGCTCATGATTTTGTGAGACCCTCAGCTTACTAACAAGCTCACACTGCTACGCTACTCACTATCAACACAGAACAGATAGTGAGCAGCGTAGCCAATCAGAGAACAGCATTCATGGTATTGCGCAGGTGGATATATACTTAGTTGTCATATTTTAATGATAGTCATCTTCAACCCTGTAATGTTATTCGTAATCAAATATAGCAATGGAATTATGGAAATTTGCCATCTTAAGACTCGAAAGTGTTCTATTGCTTCTAAACATAACTGTGAAACTTATCAAAGCGGAGACAAAAAAACGACCTCTGTGCCTGTTTACGAGAGATGCCTAGTGCGATAAGATTCATTGAGAACAATTAGCTGATCTCAGCTGGCTAGACGAGGGGTGTCTAATCATCAGCGGGAATCTTCCAATAGTTTCTCTTTAGGGCTGAGAGCTCACTCATCATTCTTACAGTTCAGAGGCCAGCTTGCAATTTCTATAAATCGCATTTTATGAGTTTTAGACCAGAACGTAACTAAATTCAGTATCTAATCATGTGTTACATCAGACTTAAAGTGTGTTTAGTAATTATTAAGGAAGCTCTTAAAAGAATTATTAAACAGAAGGGATAGTTACGTAACATAGCTTCAGCTGAGAACTGAACGGTGGAAGTTGTAATAGCCAGTCTAAATACGTGAACGTTAAAAACGTTTGTGCTAGCGTTTTCTGCCAAGCCGAAAGAGTCGAAAAAACCAATCGCTGAAAGCAGGTTGGAGTGTTTCTCGTGCCGAAAGTGTAAGTGATAACCAGCAAGTACTAGAAATAGAGTACTCAGAATTATTGCCTGCTGGTTTGGCGTCCTATCAATCAAAAACAAACTAATTTTAGTGCAATATTCGTCGACGTGACACAAGCACCTGTGAATGTCTAAGTTTGATAAAATGCATTATTTCTTTTACATAGAAACTGTATTTAAAAGTGTCAAACCATACAGCCTGTGAAAAGCCCATACAAATAAGAGGACACATATTAATATAAAATAAAATATAAAATATGCGAAATACGAAATATGCACATCTTACAAATTCAACTGACTCCTCATTAAACTAAAACAGCCATCTGCGTAATGAACGCCACAGGGTAAACAATGCCAATTAATAATGGAGTGCTGAGAAACATCTGGTTAGCACCAGGGAAAAGTGTGTTAAATAGACTTGGGTTAAGCTTGTATATAGCATCAGTACAACAGAGCAGTATTCTTCCAAACAGTTAACGATCATCAGAACTACTCGAAAAACTACGATCATGGAAACATGTTTGTTTTTCCATTAGAGCGTGGATAATAGCTTAAAATGGTTTTGCTTCTAACTAGATAATACGAAACTGCGTTTAACAGTTTGTTTTGATATAGATTCTTCTAGCACAGCTGCAAAATTGGCGTTGATTTATCGCGCAGAGAGTGACTTTGAACGTTCGAAAAAGACTTCTTATAAAGCTCAAGCTTACTGATTTTTGCAGTCAAATTCTCTTGATGTATAGCGAAGAGCTTAGGTTAAGCAGGCGCAATTAAACTAAACAATTTACCTCTATTTAGACACATTAAAACACTTTAAAGCTCTATAGTTTTTGGTTTGTCGGCAGAATATTGTAAACTCCACAGGTACCCATAACGACCCCTGCCATGTCATTCAAGCGTAGTTACAAACACCACTAAGTCATTTAACTTAAACATCTAATATTTGAATTGACAGATTCTTTCCTCAGAGAGGTATAAAAAAATTAATTTCTTATCTCTTCAGGGGTGATACGTTGTCAGCATATCAGAAACATTTTCTCCTAAACGTTTACAACCTTGAATTTGGGAGAATTTGGCCTATGATATCCCTTGAGTTATGTAAATATCCCACTGCTTTGTTAATTAGCAACAGACAGTTATAAAGTAGTTGAGGTCTTTGGCGATCAACAGTGGGCCTTGTTTGTCACCAACAATCTATTATTCTTTGTGAAGCCTGTCTCTTAGCAGCAATGGAAAAATGCCTATTTGCTCTTGCCCTTGTTCTCACAGGTGGTAGGTTTTCTTTTTACTGAATATCCTTACATTGTCTAGATATTTAATCTATAAAACTATTTTAGGACACGATCACAAAGTCTTCTTTAAAACGATTAACAACACTGCAGCTTTACGTGTTTGTCCGTGGATCAACTCTTTCTGTCAAGATCGACGGAATGAATTGGATGATCATGAATCATGGCAATTTTTAATCCTTCTTAATCTTGACAGACTAAGCTAGTTTCGTTTTGAATAAATTTTAAAAAAACGCCAACGGCAGATTAATCGAAATTTGTTTTGGCGATCATGCATTCATGATCAGTCAATTGCAAGGTAAAACAACCAGGGACTCTGGCATTCTAGAGGTGCTGCACGATAAAGGAATGTGGCCTTTTAAAGTAACACGGCGGTCTCTGATAAATATTGTTGCATGCAGTTTTTTTCCACCGAGTTTTGTTTGCTTTTCAAACTCAACTCTCAATGCATAATTTTCTCCCAGTTTCATCCTCAAGCCCCCTTTTAAAGTTTTTGCCACTTAAAAAAGACTCTTTTGAAATACACTCCCGGCTCGAAAAGTCGCAGGAAGCGCTTTTAAAAGCCAAAGCAAAACCTTGGAAATAAAATAGAGTCAGACTTCTTGAGATCACTTCCTTGTCAAACCATAGGTGGTGTCTTATAGGAGGAGGTGACTTATGTAAGCGATTTTAATTTAACCAAATTGGCTGTTTGCTGAAAGTCAACAAGTTTTTTAAAAGGTCCTTTCCGAGAAGTGGCGGCCTACCAAAGGGAGTTTTGGAAAGGCTATAATGTTCTTCGAAAATCTTCGCACGTTAAGAAATAGGTCCATATTTCTGCGTGTTTCCTTCGTATACAAATAAGATTGTTTGCTGACGAAGCTGACATTTGACTTCTAGAACTAGACTATTTGGCATACCCAGAAAAAAAAACTTATGAAATTAGCCATGAAGTTGTGCAGTTGATAGGATCTCAAGATTCTTTCAAACGTAAATACGCGAACTCGTGGATCTTGTTTAGTGAAAAATAACGTTAACTATTTAATCACTGGGTATCAATATTTAGTATATATTAAAACAGTGCATATATCCAGTCACCACGACATCATGCCGTGAACTTGAATAATAATTGCCTCATTGAGACGAATTCACCTTCTTCATGCTGAGTAAATAGCTAACTGCTGAGAATCGTACCAGTTGGGATAACAATGTTACTTTTACTTAATATTTATTTTATAACATGACCCCACATGATGCTACCTCTACGGAACCGTGTATAAATAGGTTGTTATTATATGGCTACACTACTTGAGCGCGCAAGATAAACCGATCCTGCGATGAGATTGGCTACCCGAGCGGGCAAGATTGCGCCATCTTGCTTGCTTGGAATTACCCGCTGTGTCCCGTAAATAGACTGGAAGTAAGTAATGGTTTTTTTTTCTTTCCTTTTAATAATCCTGTTTTGATCAAGCTTGTTCGGTCAAGATGGCTGGAAATTGGCTTCATTTTTTTCTTCCTTTTTGCATGTCCATAGACCTAGACTCCGTCTTGGTCCATAAAAACGTAGAAAAGACCTCGCGAATATCCAGTCATCTTGATAGAAAACGTTTGGTTACTGTACCAAATATAATGGTATTCTCGCGATACTGGGCTGGAACTAGCTTGCAATGAACGCTCGTGCGGGGGAATATCATTAAAAACGGAATCAGCTCAATACCTAGAAAACTAAACTGGGCATAAGCAAGTTTCCTTTTCTACATCTTTATTCAGCCGCAAACGCACAATTTGTGACCTTTAGAAGTGATGGACCAGACACTCCAGAGCCGTTCCAAACAAACAGTTCAGTGTCATTCCAAGTTATTCTCGCGACACGTGTTATCTGTGCCTCTACCAACCCAGAGTTTCAACTCACAGCCTGTTCCGATCCAGAACGAGCTGAAGTGTTAATACTCGGCGTCACAGAAGTGCTTTGGTTCAGGAAGGAAAATGAAAGCGGCGGTCGCACTGAAATTGGTGATTGCGCAAACGATACATTCAGTCATAACATCTCTGGTTTGGATGCTTCTTTTGAGCTCGTCGAGTTTGGGGTACAGGTATTTGAAATCGTTAATTCATCGGAGACAATTAACGTGTCTTTTGTGGTGCTATCTTGGGACTTGGCTGCTTTAGGACAAGCACCGGGAGCTCTGCTGACTTTCAACATTTTTTTGTTTACCCAAAATGAGACCATTATCTTCGACGGTCAGATGGTTGAAGTTTCCAATGGCACTGTCAAGACATCATACGAGGTAAATTTCGATTTTAGCTAAATACTAATTATGCAATGAGGTCGTGCGGTGTACCATGCAATATCCCATGCGTCACTCTGTATTTTCTCGGCATATACCGAGCAAGTGATAAGTGGGATATTTCATGGCATGCCACGAAAAACTGCTGCACAACTGTTTTATACCGCGCCATACAAAATGTAGTAGCCCACACAGTCAATACAGTTGGGTGAAATATCATCTGGTATACAACCTCTCTTTTGTATCCCGATTGGCTGTATCTTCTATGGAAGGGAATAAATCGTCATATTCAACTTTCACGATTTATTATGGACTTTGCATAAATGAAGGTCTTGTCTGGTAAGTATATGGACCGCAATTTAGCAAAAAAAAAAACAAAAGTGAAGATTTCCAGTTGAGGGCGACTGGCACATCGCTCACCAGTTGGCCTGGCCACATTGCCAGTCGGTCATTGTTTCTTTTGTTCCTAATTATAGAAGTTAAAAGTATTCGTAAAATCGGTGAACTTTTTATTCTGGAAGCTTTATAATAAAAATACTACTACTACTACATGGGTTCGAATCCCGTTGAAGCCCTGATTTTTTTCAGGCTTCTTCTTTCCAATTGCTTAAATTGGAAAATTTACTGCGATGATCACTCTTCACATTCATCTACAACCGCAGTACAAATATGAATTATTTCATATATACTTCACATCATTTCACTGCACGGGAAAATATGAACTCAATAAATTGACTTTGCTCCCAAAGTGTGGCTTCATAGCTCAGTTGGTAGAGCATCGCACCGGTATCGCGGAGGTCATGGGTTCGAATCCCGCTGAAGCCCTGATTTTTTTCAGGCTTCTTCTTTCCAATTGCTTAAATTGGAAAATTTACTGCGATGATCACTCTTCACATTCATCTACAACCGCAGTACAAATATGAATTATTTCATATATACTTCACACTACTACTACTACTACTACTACTACTACTGCTACTACTACTACTACTACTACTACTACTACTACTACTACTACTACTACTACTACTACTACTACTACTACTACTACTACTACTACTACTACTACTACTACTACTACTACTACTACTACTACTACTACTACTACTACTACTACTACTACTACTACTACTACTACTACTACTACCACTCCTCCCGTTAGGTCGCTCAGCGGACACTTTTTCTTGGTAACTCTAAAAGGCTATTATTCAGCAACAGTATAAAAAAATTACCTGAAACTTGGCAAAAGCATGGCTAAGACTAAGGTCTATGTAATGGTAGTTTATGAGCGCATTCTGCTTAATTAAGTTTGAGAAATAGTCTGGTAAAGGCAAAAATGCGTCCGCTTGGCGCCATTGCTGCCCGTTCGTGCTAGGAAATCGCTTTAAAACCCAGAAATAGACCAAATGTTGGCTTTAGGTGTCTTAAACAAGCTTATAGAGCTGCGGCAAGTAACTCTAGTAATTTAAAAAAGCATCGTTATTTCGTCCCAAAAAGTTCAGTAAAGGTATAATGTCGAGTGGGTGTTTCAGGTTACGCGAAAATCGGGAAGCCCCATGTTTGCACGTTTTTGACTTTATTCTTCTCTAACTCTATCATTTTATGGAAGTTAGAAGTGATTTTCACCACAAAGTTAGATGTATGTATGGGCAATGCGCATGTGACGTTTGAGCTAAATCGTGTTTATATGGTACTATCAGCACGTCTTTTAGTTAGGGATGTTTGAGTGTGACAAAATGTCCGCAAAGCGCCATTCCATTAAAGTGTGCTATTTTTGCACTTTTGTAAAATAACTTGTCTTAAATCGTGAGAGTAAGCCAGTTTTCGTACACCACATTAAAGAATATGTTTTTATATGCTTGTGTGCAATGTTTCAAACTATTAGGTCTTAAAGGGAATTTTCTACAGATTTTTTCAATTTTTTTCATGTCCGCAAAGCGCCACAAAGGGGTGATTTTGGCTAACTCTGGAGAGATGTAGCACCTTTATATATGAAGGAATTTCCTTGGTTCCCAAGTATGTTTCACAACTGTCTTTGTTCTTTACAACTGTGTAACTTTGGTTAGATCAATAGAAAGACATCGTGTTAATTTCCACAGTTTAAGACATGCACCAAGGCTGCAATCACAGTGAAATTTGAAAAATTCTTTAAAAAAATAATTTGCATGGAAACTTTTCAAAACTTGTCTAAAACGAAAATCTTGTTAAAGCCTTCATATTAAAAGTATAACAAAAATTCTAACTGCAAACGTATTCTATAGATATATTTTTATGTCACCGATCAAGGACGCAAACGTCATTTGCGTCTAATGTTCAAATGTCTATAACTTCGCCAATACTTAAGCTTTTCCTGACTTACCTCCTGAACACTTAAAACTTCGCATAAACTGTAACATTTGAGAGCTTGGGTGTGAAACACTGGGACGTTTTTTGGGGGCAAGTTTTTCGTACGTTTTCTGAAAATACGTTTTTTACTTAATTAGTGACCATTTATAACATATTCATAATTTGTGACCCAAGTGAGCTTCTAGCTTGATATTTTAACTATTGCTACATGTACGTATTGGCAACAGTTGGGTGGAGTGCAAGCTTAATTTGTTAAGATTTGCGGCACCAGAAACAATTTTTATGTTACCGTTAAAAGTGCTTCTTATGTCCGCAGAGCGCCGTTTGTTGAAGTTGCGCACTGAGGTGCTTGATAATTATTATACGCAATATAGTTAGGCAATGTAAATCATTTTTTTAACGTCTGAGTTAATGCTTATGTGATACTTCCTTGCATGTAACTCAAACAAAAAAAAAAAACAAAACTCTAACAGCCTTAAATCGCCTTTAATTAAATAAATTGGCATAATATGATTATCATCTGTCCGGAAAGCGCCAGTAGAGTAAGAGCTATTTAAGTTGTTCTCAGACCTCTCTCAGCCGTACACTGAGAACTCCATCTTTGGTAATTACACGTTTTTGTTTATGCACATCATTATTCCCTTTATAAGGTGCTTATAAAGTTCGCAATTGTAAGAAAAATCGTTAAGGAAATCGTATGGGGTAGCGGCTTCCAATAGAGTGTTCTACTGTTCTTGTCAGCTCACATGAATTCGTAATTTAAGCTTAATTGCAGTAAATGTTTCTTACTTTTGGAATACGACGCGCGTGAGTAAGGATAATTATTGTTAACGCCTAAAATTGGCTTGCTCTTTTGTTCAAATGACTGTAATGATATGATCTACCACCAACGCAGAGGTGGGATTTATAGAGAGGCGAGCTTAGTAAAAAGAAAAAAAAACCGGAGCGCGGGTTCGGAGGAGGAGTTAAAGGGGTGTTAATAAAGCTTTCCAGCACATGTATCATATTCATAAAACACATTGATAGTACAGCTCTTGGGAATCAGTTGCAAACATTAAAAACACATCTATTTTCGCAAATAGTTTTAACTTAGAAAATTTATTTTTAAAGCTAACGGTTAAAATGTCGCCACAAGATTACCCATTCATTGCGCCCGAACACGCGGTAATGGACTGGGTACCAGTAAACCTCGATTCTCCGGCACGGGAGGGGGGTTGGGCAGAGCAGCAAAGTTCAGACCAATTATTTTAAATAATTTCTCCAGTTTTAAACCAGTCATCGAATCGGTAATTGTCTCGTTCTAAAAGGAGCCGTCTTCGACGGCGATGACCGCAAGTCATAGACCCGCGTTATATATCTATTTTTTTTGGTTCTTAGTTAAAATCTGCCATTAAAACAAGTGGGGGTAGACGCAAATTTTGTGCGGCTCGTGTGGATTCCATGCGAGTAATCATGGAAACTCGTCCAGCACCGAATGTCGAGAGCCACGTCGTAACGATATTTTCTGTGCTGAATTGTTCTGGTTAGCAAAACATTTAACTGATCATGAACTACTACTACTTTAACCTTCGGATTTATATATCGATAAGGACTATAAGTAAAGTTTCCACTTATTAAAGACGTTGGCTGTTTGACTTAGTTTCCTCACGGAAGCAGCAGTGATGCGTCTGATTTACCCTTTACAACTTTAACCTTTGGATTTGTATTTCTATAACGACTATAAGTAAAGTTTCCACTTATTAAAGACGTTGGCCGTTCGACTTACTTTTTACTTCACGGAAGCATCAGTGATGCCTGCGATTTTGCCTTTACTACTTAAACCTTTGGATTTATATTTCTTTAATCCCCTATTCCCTTAGGGGTCTCCCTTTACTGTATACTGTATACTTAATTGGCCACTCCCCATCGGGGCTTTTCAGGACCAATGCAAACAAACAATGACAAATTAATATTCAAATAAACATAACTAGGTTAAGAATAAAAAGATAAAACAAACAGCGGTGATAAACATATTGAAAAATTTCATTTTATAATCTTGACGTTTCGTATGCTAGTCAATATACATTTTCAAAAGAATAACGGTTACAAATTTTTGAAAAGCTATTTATACTGTATAAATGGGGGTCTGAGATTCCCAACTGGCGGGAGGCAAACCAGTTGGCTATTTACAAACGTGGCCGAGAAGTTGAACTCGGGGCTTCCGAGAACAACATCAGCTAGCGGTCAGAACGGGATTTGAACCCACGACCTACGGATTTCAGATCCGACGCTCTAACCACTCGGCTACGCTGCCTCGTGACTAGTAAAATTGTCTGGCGTTAGACTGAGTAAAATCTATAAGTGGGTCTCAGGCAGGAAAGGGTTAAGAAAAGTTTTCATTTGTGAAGAAGTTGGCCTTTCGAATGAATGAATGCGATTTACACAGATTCGCATGCTTATGAGTACTTTATTATTTTCATTCATTAATGGCCAATGAAAAGGCCTTGTTTAATAAAATTACTCATATTTGAACTTTAGCATGACAAGTGTGTCATTTTCCCGTCCCCAATCAATCGAACAAATAAAAATGGATTATTCATTTAAGGCGCATTTTTTTTATCTCTGGAGCACTGTCACTTTGCTCTTGAAAAACATTAATTCTCACAATTTATGATTTTAAGATTTGTCGCGTAGTTTAATTTCCTGTTATTGTGACAGGTTCTGGATAGCCAAATAGAAAAAAAATGCTTTCAGGGACGACGTTAATCTAAGTACAGGTAAAATATGACAAGAAAGATAGGAAATATATCGTCAGGTGTTTTAATTTTTTCATTGCTTAGTGCGTAGATAGAACACCATGTACGCGCTCTAAAAAGGGCATCAGTAATGGTAAGAATCGCGAAGTTTCAATTAAAACAGGGTTTTGGTTGACGTCATTCTCAGCAACGCCCCTGATTAGCATACAATTCGTACCGTTTTAGGCACTGACATATCTTCAAAGGAAAGTGCCGACCTTCTCCCTGCCCCTACCACCCCGAGAAAAGCACATTTATTCGTCTAATTCTCAGTCTCCTTTGAAGCACTCGGTCGTCTAGTCAATTTTGACTGTTTATAAGCTTTCCGTGGTATGATTACATAAAAAGAAAAAAAGACAAAATTAAAAGTTCAAAGCTTTTTCGCAAAAATAGTGAAACTTAGATTATGTTTAAACCTAAAAATTTGGGAGCTAAAAGGGGAAATTCTTAGGGTTAAGGTTAGGGTTAGGGTTAGGGTTAGGGATTTTTTTTAAGGCAATAGCCTTTGTTCACGGTTAGCTTTGCGCATTTGCATTACAATAAAATTTAGCACGTATGCGAGGCAATAGCCCTTTTCACGGTTAATTTTTCTCATTTACATTACAATGTAATCCAACACGGATGCGAGGCAAATTCGGGCTAACACTACCAAATAGCCCGAAATTGCCTCGCATACATGCTAGATTTTATTGTAATGCAAATGAGAAAAGTTAACCGTAAAAAGGGCTATTTCGGGCTATTTTGTAGTTTTAGCCCGACTGAAATTGCCTCGCAGATATGCTAGATTTTATTGTAATGCAAATGTGCAAAGCTAACCGTGAAAAAGGCTATTTGTTAATTATTATGAACAAATAAGTTTAAAAATCTATTTCTTCATAATAATTGTTTAAGTTCTGCTTAAAATATGTCTCAAAAAATCATTTCTCTATATCATAACTAT